>JAAVUK010001251.1:0-12130 GCA_014899095.1 Fusarium buxicola | reverse complement strand
GGGCTCGTTGCCGAGAACTGATCCTGTTGGCTATCTGGCTCAAGCCCTTTGTGACCCATTCCCGTCCTACACGGACAAGGCGCGAGCGATCTTTACCTGGTTCCATCACAATATCGACTACGATACTGGGGCATTCTTCGGCAACTCTGTCAAGTACAAGACCGCAGAAGACACAATATTCACCGGCAAAGCCGTCTGCGCAGGATATGCGGAAACATACAAGGCGATCGCAAATAGAGCTGGGCTCGAATGCGTTGTTGTTACCGGCCACGGCAAAGGCTTTGGATACACTCCGCTCAAGAAGGGTGAGCGTCCTCCGCCCGCCGATCCAACCGGCCATGCTTGGAACGCAGTACGGATTGATGGCGGGGATTGGAAGCTCTTGGATGCTTGCTGGGGTGCAGGTCATGTAAGTGGGCAAACTTATGAGGCCAAGTTTTCGCCCTTGCAGTTCACAAACGCCAATGAGAACTTTGGCCTAAGACACTTTCCGGCCGAGTCACGCCATCAATTCCTACCTAATGGCCAGGCTGTGCCCTGGGAGGTATACTACACCGGTGGCATTGACGGGGAGCCTCATGGCATGTGCGGGACCACTGCGGAAGAGGGAATTGCCGAGTCCAGCGTGGAGCCCAAGCAGCGTCAAATCTCCATCGACAGTGGTGAGATCATACGGTTTCAGTACTCCAAGGTCTGCGAGCATTGGCTATCGGAGAAATGCGGTGGCAAAGAGCGCTTGGTACTGCTTAGTCTTCCCCGAGGTGAAGGCCAGCGTGATGAAATGGTGCCGCTACAAACAGATGGCTTCTGGTACTGGGTTGATGTCGATGCGAGGGATCTGGGTCCTCGCGGTAAGTCGGTTCGATTGCTTGTCTTGACGAAGTTTGGCGACCGTGATGATGCCAGGGGGGTCACAGGCAAGGAATTCCTTGCCAAGGTTGGTAGATGCGCGATGGGCTGGTCGTACCTTGTGACCTGGGACTTGATTTGAAGGCCCTTTGCAATATTCGGCATTTAAAAGGAGGGTTTTCATATATAAGATAATGCACTCGAGAATACTATGATGATGTGGGCGCCAAGATAGTTAGTAAGTGGTTAAGACTCGGGGTTCCTCGTCCTGCGTCTAGGTTCATGAACCAACGACAACCAGCTTTCCGGAACACAAGTGTCAGTTATCAGTCCATATTGACAGAGAGTTCGCGTTGTAGTCCCAGGATAGACCCGGATGGCGTTTGTAACCTTCCGCCAAGCATGCAGCGGTGCCTCTCTTTTCTTGGACTGCAGTTGTGTCCGACTATGCATGCATATGACTTCATCTCAAGCAGCCTCATTCTGGTCTTTGAGTTTCCCAGACGTCCTGAATTTTCTTTCTCTGAAAACCCCTCAAATAAGTCACATATTGTTGCGCTCAGGGATGGATACTGCGTAGGAGAATCTTTCATGATTAACAGGAGATTGCGGATGCTCAACTGACCACTGTGGATATTGTCTCGATACGTGCTTGCTACCGGAGGATGATCTCTCTTTTCTCCGCAGATCGGCTTTGCCTAGTTCGGGCTACCGTAGTCCTGTGGGTTCTGCAACAGCGAAACTTTGAAAGAGGGGACGGAGGCCTTTGGTTGCAACTTTCCTTCTCCAATTCTAATGCAGCCGGCCTTGGAGGGAAAGCCAGGCACAGCTCATGCCACCCAGCTCACGTAATTCACTGTTTGGTTCTTCCCAAGTAACACAATACAACAGCTTGGCTCGGCATCAAAAATCACTATCACACTATCAACGTAAGACTCCAAGACCTCTCAAACAATCACGTGGGTCCCCAGAGAAACTCGGGTGGAGGGCTCGTGGAGGGCTCATGGATGCAAACTGACAGGTTCTTTGCCCCTTCACCGAATGTTTCACACGCCACAAAAGCCAAAGACTGACTCGAACGGTCATGGTCTCATGTGGGAAATCTTTTTAGCCCTCTCTTGTAGGCTCGCTCATGCGGCCGAAAGGACCCCTACAATGGAGAGGTAAGCAGCACTGGCAGCCAAGAGACATCCGAGAAGCACCAAGACGGAACCAAGCTTTTAGCGTCTTGGCTCCTTGTCTTTGTTCACAGACCTTGGTTTTCCACCCACCGGGGCAATCGTTGCCCCAGCTCAGTCTCCCCGCACTTTTCGAGGGCTATCCGTAGATTGGAGGGAGACTTGGAGGACCCTGCAAGACGCCTGGAGATGCCATTGGAGCGACACTTTGGGTGCAAGGAGATGCGAGTCTTCCCCCTTCAGCCTTTTGACTAACTGTGGCTTACTTATGTACTGTAGGTGCTTATGTACTGTAGGTGCTTATGTACTGTAGGCAGCTTCTCGGCCGTATCTTGGCCATAGAGCCCTGTTGCCGATGACGAGAGGGGGGGGATTTGGGGACTCGGCCTACACACAGCCCCCAAGCATACATGCGCCTCCATCTTTCCCGCAGACCATGGACGTGCTCGGCGTGTTCTGCTGGGTGGGGAAGCTCAAGGAATTGGCTCCAGACAAGTACGTAAGAGCCTATCAGCGCAGCAAGAGACCACCCCTGTGGCTTCTTGGCAGCCAAGATAGGCGCCTTTGCCAGAATTGTGGCTGTTGCCATGGTGGATCATCCAGAAGCCAAGTTCGCCAGAGATGGCGTCCTGCCGATGAGCCCGGTCTTCGCTTGGGACGGCTTAGGCTCGTCATTCTGCGCCATCCTAGTCCCAGCATGGCCAGAGTATATAACCCCGAGCCTCGGGTCTTGGACTTGATCCCTTGTCTCCTGGACCCCCAGCGTCACCAAGTGGCCCATCACGACCAAAGATCGAAATGATATCTTACAATGCCCGTAACCAGAGGATAGAAGCCTGGGTCAGCGCGGCCGCCGAAAAGAGCGAAGACGCCGCTCCCGCAGACCCCGAAGCCCGCGACCTGCATGATCAGGAGAAAGCCCAGCGAATCGAACACGAGGATTTATGTCGTGAGAACAAGCAGGTAGGTCCCGCCTCGCCTGGTCTGGCCTGGCCTCGCCTGGCCTGGCCGACCGGCAACGCGCGATATCGTGGATCCGGTTCTGACTTGTGAATCTTCAAAAGACCTACAAGGGCGTGCTGCTCCTATGGCTCGCCTGGCAAAGCACCGGTGTCGTCTACGGGGACATTGGCACCAGCCCTCTGTATGTCTTCAGCTCGACCTTTACTGAACAGCCGTCATGGCATGACCTCGTGGGCGCTCTGTCCATCATTATCTGGTCACTCACTCTCATCGTGACCGTTAAATACTGCTTCGTTGTACTATCGGCCGACGATGATGGACAAGGGGGCACATTCGCCGTGTACTCGTTACTTGCTCGGTATGCCAACATTGTCCGTACCGACCCCAACGGCCCCGAGAGAATCGTCGTGCGCCTGGATCGTGAGACGGGCGCTGACTTGCCAGCAGCCGGAAGAATGGTGCGGGACTTTCTCGAAAGGAGTCGAGCCGCGAAAGCTCTCCTCAAAATCGTTGGTGTGCTAGGAGTGTCTATGGTTGTGGCTGATAGCGTCTTGACACCGGCTCAGTCCGTACTGGGCGCCGTTCAGGGAATTACGGTTGTACGACCCGATTTGGGAAAGCCTGCTATTGTAGGAATCTCGTGTGCGATCCTCGTTTTCCTCTTCCTGCTACAATTCTTTGGGACATCCAAGATCGGTACATCTTTTGCGCCTGTTGTTGTGGTCTGGCTTCTCTACAACTTCTCCATCGGCATCTACAACCTCACTCTGTACGATCATACCGTGCTGAAAGCCTTCAGCCCGCACTATGCCTTCACGTATCTGATACGAAACCGTTCAGATGGTTGGAAATCTCTCGGCGGGTTGCTTCTTGCGTTTACCGGAGTCGAGTCACTCTTTGCAGACCTCGGCGCATTTGGAAAACGAGCTATCCAGCTCTCTTGGCTGGTTCTGGTCTTCCCGTGCTTGCTCATTACATACTGCGGCCAAGCAGCCTTCATCTCCCAGGACGAATCCAAGAAGGCCTTTACGAACCCTTTCTTCTATACGGTCCCCGAAAACACCTTTTATTTTAGCCTCATCATTGCCATTCTCGCTGCTATTGTTGCCAGCCAGGCTTTGATTACCAGCTCATTCCAGCTCATCTCACAGCTTATGAGGCTGAGCTACTTTCCTCATATCAAGACGGTCCATACCAGTCGCCGATTCCATGATCAGATTTACATGCCTCTCGCCAATTGGCTACTGATGATTGGAACTGTCGTGGTTACGGCTGTCTACAATAACGTACGTTGCCCCTTTTCGTGACCCTGATTCGCCTCGATTTTGACACGGCTTGAAACAGACAACCAGCTTGGGTCATGCCTACGGCGCATGCGTCATAATCGTCACCTTTATTACGACTTGCATGGTGTCACTGGTGGCGCTCATCGTCTGGCGAGTCCGAACTATCATCGTGTTCCTCGTGTTCCTCGTTTTCATTCTCCTGGACAGCGTTTATCTCAGCGCAGCGATGAACAAGGTGCCGGATGGTGGTTGGTTTGCCCTGGTCTTGTCCTTCATCCTCTCCACTTTCGTCATCCTTTGGAGATGGGGTAAGGAGCAGCAATGGGAGGCAGAGTCCAAAGATGTGGTGGATCCCTCGGAATTTCTTCTTTCGTCCCGCAGCACTTCACGCAACAATTCCATGGTCAGAGACGTCGCAGGCGACACTTCGATCCGCTCAGTTCGCTTGAGGCTTGCCCCTGAGTTTGGGGGTGGAAGCATTACTCCTGCCCCAGGTCTCGGCATCTTCTTCGACAAAGTGGGTGGCAGTGGTGATCACATCCCAAAGGTGTTTACACAGTTCATCCGCAAGTTCCAGACTCGGCCGCAAGTCATTGTCTTCTTTCACATGCGGCCCCTCTCTCAGCCCACGGTGCCGTATGACCAACGTTTTGTCATTTCCCGTGTTACTACCAAGATCCCCTCGTGTTATCGAATTGTGCTGCGACATGGTTACATGGACGACATCCTCACACCGAATCTGGCCCGGATCATCGTGAACGAGCTTATGACGTTCATCACGAGAGGTCCTTTCCCACCAGACGAGAACGACTTGCCGCCAGAAGTGCGAGACGAGCTGGAAGCCCTTCGCTCTGCAGAGGAGGCCCAAACGGTCTACCTCATGGGCAAGCAAACGATGCGAGTACAGAAACGGGAAAAGAGAAGCATTGGCAACATGCTGCGACGCGTGGCGCTTGGGTCATTCCTGTGGATTAGGGAAAACTCACGAACCAAACTGGCCAACCTAGACATCGATCCCGACAGCCTCGTCGAGGTGGGATTTGTAAAGGATATTTGAAGAGCAACTGTATTATACAAGGGATACCCGGAATGAACCACGGATAAAGAAGCTGGAGTTTCTGGGACGGGCAGCTTGGGCGGGAAACCCGAAAAACCAAAAACGGCGCTTCTTGGTTTTGGAATGGCTGGGAAGTAAAACTGATGGTTTCTTTTGGTTTGGATTCAGCGGGCAACATTTTACGACACGGACACTCCACCTCGATCTAGTCGCTGGGATCACTTGATTGTTAGATAGGATAGGATAGCCGGATAGGATTGATATACCCCAAAAGCGAATGGAATGGATTAAGTACATCCGGATACCTTATCTTAGGTAGTACGTACTTAGGTATTGAATCAAAGTGGAGTTATCTAAGGTACCTACTAGGTAGGCTAGGTATCTCACCCTGGCAGCACGTGTTTCCGCGACACGCCCCCACATCCCGGCGCCTTTTCCGCGGTGCAAGCCAAGTGCAACAACGTGTCACCAAAACCACCTCGTACCTATTGATGCGACAGTGACAATAGCAGCTTATCGCTGTCAATTGTTGAGTCTCACTTCTTCCTACTCTCTTTATCACAGCCAATCCAATCATATCATCCCTCCCTGGCCATCACCACCTCCCATGATGCGCCCTCACTCGTCCCCGCGCGCCGCTTAGTATACGTCCCCCATCATGGCCGCCGTCTCGACAACCTCGCTCTCCCGACCCGAGACCCTCACCCTCGTCACCCTCTCCGGCGCATCCCTCGCAGTCCTCGCCAACACCTTCCACGACGATGGCGAACCCCTCGTCGCCTCCCTCTCCCTATCCCTCCTCGCCTTTGCCCTCTGCTACGCCATGATCCGCTGGCTGGGCCCGACCTTTATGCGCGCTGGCTTCCGCGGCCGCGATATGAGCAAGCTGCACCGACCGGAACTCCCAGAGTGTATGGGGGCTATTTGCGCCGCAGTGTACCTCCTCACCGTCATGGTGTTCATCCCCTTTCCTTTCTACAAGGACATCGTGGCGGCGACCAGCGGTGGTGGAAATCGAGATGTGGTGGTCGAGCTGGAGCACGTCAACGAGGGCCGCTTCTTGCATCGCTTCCCTCACAACAAGGTACAGTAGTGTACCCAGCTGTCTACTCTACTCTCGCACGCGAATTCGAGGTGCCGGTTCTGACCTGATGCCCTGTTCTAGCTTGCTTCTTATCTTGGCGCCATCATCTCTCTCCAGACGATTGCACTCCTCGGAATCGGCGACGACCTGTTCGACATCCGCTGGCGCCACAAGTGGTGGATCCCTGGCCTCGCCTCAATCCCTCTGCTAGTCGTCTATTTCGTAGACTTTGATGTCACCTCCATCGTCATCCCCGTCCAGCTCCAACCATATCTCGGCGAGCTCTTCGATCTCGGCGTCCTCTACTACGTCTACATGGCTTGCGTCGCCATGTTCTGCCCCCAGAGCATCAACATGCTGGCAGGTATCAACGGCATCGAGGTCTCCCAGTGCGTCGTCATCGCGCTGCTCCTTGTCTTCAACGATTGCTTGTACCTGTTCACTCCGTACCCGCACCCCGCGACCGACTCCCACCTGTTCTCGCTCTACTTCCTCCTGCCATGGATCGGCGTCTCTTGCGCTCTGCTCTACCACAATTGGTACCCCGCCAAGGTTTTTGTTGGAGACACATATTGCTACTTCTCGGGCATGGTGTTCGCTGTCGTCGGCATCCTCGGCCACTTCTCCAAGACGCTCGGCCTGCTTCTCGCCCCCCAAATATTCAATTTCCTCTACTCGTGCCCCCAGATTTTCGGCCTCATCCCTTGTCCGCGCCACCGCCTCCCTCACTTCAACGCCCGAACCGGCCTCCTCGAGCCCTCCGTCACCCCGTGGTCTTCTGAGCGCCAGCCGCACCCCTTGGTCGCCCAGGTCCTACACCTGCTTGCTAAACTGCGGCTTCTCAGAGTCACCACTGACGACAAGGGCCAATTTGTTGAGACAAGCAACTTCACCATTCTCAATCTGTGGCTCGTCTGGCGTGGACCACTTCGTGAGGATCGACTTGCCTCGGAGGTCACTATGCTACAGTTCGTAGTTGGTCTGTTTGGTTTATTCGTGAGGCATCGTCTGGCTCTGTTGGTATTTAAGGAAGACAACTGGGGCACTACGCACTACTGATGGCAAAGGGATGCATGATGGATGCGCTTGCGAAAACAACAAAGAATCGGCGTGTATAGTATAATAGAGGAGTCGGGCTTCGTGAGTTGAATGAAGGAAGCCCCCAAGTCAATAATGATACCCTACCTAGCACTGGAACAATAAACTGAGCTGTTGATGTCTGCGAAAAGTGTGAGAGGCGGATGAGTACTCATCCACAAAAGTAGTTCATTTTTCTTCATCACCGCGAGCAGGACTGCTTAGAACTGCGTACTTGCACACCCGGGTCGCGCCTATAAGTACAAGATAAGTGCCAAAGTAAACCCCGGCAGAAGGGCGATGTTTCCCCTTCCTTCCGACAGTCCGACTGTTTCCGTTCAGAACCCATCCTCTTCAACATAAAGCATCAGTCAAAAAAGACCCCAAAACATCCCAACATGTAGCCACTTTAAAGCTGTGGTTGATTGCTCATACATGAGTATCCCAGTGGGATATGCCATCAATCACAGGCAGTTGAGACCTGCGACATATCAAGACTCGCATTTCAAAGCTCCCTGACGAGGTGCCCTGACCCAGCATCCACATCCATAGTCCTGATCCCCCTCCAAACGCCAACCATCGGGGATGCCATCCGACGTCCCAACCGGTGTATATGAATAGCAGAACTCCAGGCTTTTCAATCCGCCATCCCCAGAAAAACAACAAACGAAATTTTGGAACTGGATGTGATATTCGTACAAGTACTTCGTCATATTATAGAGTGCCATTGGCTACAGCAGTCGGCGTTGATGGAGCCAGACTCTCCGCGGTTTTTTCAATCGAGGGAGATTCAAGCATGATATCGACTTTTGTATCCTCTGGGCTGGAAATCGTAGGTTTGAGGAGCGCATTGCCTCCGGCAGTTTTGCCGGCCGCCTTGTTCATTCGACTCTTGGTGTAGTCACTCAGGCTAAGCTTCTTCTTGATGGGGCTTGGATGCGCCGCGATGCCATTAGCGGCTGGCGGGCAAAAAGGGTTTGGTAAAGGCCCCGAAAGGGGTGACTGAACGATGATCCCCGACTGCGGAGTCGTGACATTGTGAATCCCAAGACCTGTGCTATCGAAGGCGGGCACAGGAGGTAATAGGACACGTAGATCTGGTGTTTTGGTCTTTGTTGATGCGTCGCTTGCTGCCGATCCGAGGACGGGTGTTGTAGTGACTGATGAAGCATCCGTCATCGGCATGTCTCCAGCTTGAGAACAAGGCGACGGTAGCTCCGAGTCTGATCGCTTGATCACGGGAGTATGTTCCATCACAGGCGAGTCAGCATCCATGGCCATTCCACTCGCTGGAGTAGTGAGAGATTTCCTGCGGCGCTCCTCATCTTCAGTTCGCCCTCTATGGCGGCTGTTCAACAGACGCTTCGAGAGCGAGATAATTCGCTTCTTTGGCCGAGGAGATCGGTTGGGCTCGCTGAACCACTCACCTTCGACTGGATCGGTTTGCACAGCAGCGTCACAGTACACCCCTCTTGGGGTGTCGGAGGATTGGCGTGAACGGCTGACTGACTGTTCTTGGTCGACAGTGGAAGGCTTGTGTGGGATTTGAGAGGAGTGAGAGCTTTCGGGAGAACCAGATTTGCTTCTGCATGTACCGGAATCGACGTAGTTTCCATGTGACGCTGTTGAGCCATTGCGGGGCTTCGATCTTGAGGAGTTCGAGCCAGTGCCGTCTGAAACGCGCTTCTTCTTCCTCGGTGGCTGTTGCTGCTCCATACGACGGAATGTATCCTCAACCATGGCAACCTTTCGCTTGTCCCGGTCTGTCGGCTCGGTTAAGATACCCAGCTGATCGAAGGAACCTTGTCGAAGAGGGGTGAGATCGCGACTTGGCGGCTTGCTGCGTGAAGAACCCGACTGAGACCTGCTATCATGATCCGCCCCATCATCAACGTGACCTTCGCTCGTGGCTCGGCTGTTGGCAGCCTGACCGGAGCTGGTCGGCGAGATAGCTTGCGTTTTGGGTTTCCGATGTTTCTTCTTTGGAGGTGCGCGTAGTTGAGTCTTGCCAAAAAGATACTGTCGGTGGAATCGGGCGAATGCACAGTTGTTATCCAAGTCGCATGCGCACCCGCCATACTCGGAGAGTATACGATCGATCCAATTCGAGATTGCCATGTACTCTGTTTCGTCAACTGGAGTTTCTGAATTACTGGGGGATTCGTCGTCGCTAAGGCCAAGGAGGTGAAGCCAACGAGCATCAATACTCTTTTCCAGACGAAAATCCCAGGGGAGAGTAATTTGTTCATTGGAGGAAATGTACCTGTCGCTCACAATCCAGAAGTGGTACTCGCTCTCATCGGAAAGGTAGGTGTCCAGCTGGGCGTTGGGCTTGCAGCTGCGGCGGACATAACGGGCAAGAGAACCCTCATGTCGCGTGTCGATATACAAAGGGAGAACCGGATGGAAGAAGACAAAGGGAAGAGGGGAGGAAAGGTCGGCCCAGAGATTCGCTGGGTCAGCACAGTAATCTTTTTGGAAGCCAATCTCGCCGTTCAACTCAACGAGGGGTATGTCCTTTTCGATCGGCGTAGCAGAGTTAAGAAATCTCCATCGCAAGGCTTTCCCGTCATCGAGTGTTCGCGTGGCGTCACTGACTTCGAGTTTGGGCTTGTTGTCCTCCCAGTTTGCCGGTGTCTTTTGAAACACCTCGGAATGCCGTCGACCGACTTCGCTCCTCATTGTGTTGGGTTCACGAAGCCAGCGAGACAAGGCTGTGGGGATGGCGAGGCTGGCAAAGGCATTGTTGTGGGAGTCTGGGACATCCCTTGCATTGTACAAGTCGTAGAATCCTTGCGAGTAGTGGTGGATCTGAAAGTCTTCGGGAAGGTCGGGTGGGGTGGTTGCAGGGCTGGGAGGATGGGCAGGATTTGATCGCGCGTTCCCGTATGAGGGGCTCCGCTTGGGAGCCTGGGAGCTGACCGACTGTGAAGATCGGTGTTTGGCCTTTTTGGGGGGATGAGGATGGTCTCCAGGATGACCGAGTTTTCCATTCTCCAGAGGACTGGCATGGCCGTTTATTTGCAAATCGTTGGGCTTCGACCTCTTCTTGTGGCTTTTGGAGGGTGGCCGTTTCGTCCTCTTGTCGGTAGGTTGGTTTGGGGGGGGACCGTTCTTGAGACGGAGCGTGCGCTCAATGGCCTTCTGACGATCGAGAGAACGCGGCTTACATTCTGCACATGAGTGGGCGAAATCCTCTCGGATGGCCTCCTCCCGATTGTCAGGATAGAAGCAGTCGATATGCTGCCACGTGTCACACGTCTCGCAGTATATTGTATTTCCATCATCGTCAGAAAAGTTGCAGATACACTTGATGGTGTATGGCTCCTCCTCTGCCGTCTCGACCTGCCGGGCGACGTCGTCCTTGAGCGTCGCGCCCGGCTGTGCAGGAGGCGAAGGCTGACTAGGAGCCGTGGACTGCGTGGACAGCGGCGCCGTCTTGTCGGTCATACTCTGTTGTAGAGCTCACAAGGCAGTGGACGTCGGAGGGGATGCGTGAAGTGTTTATTGTCGCGGTCTTTGGGGCATGACGACGCCGCTCAGGACGCGCGCCGGGGAGACCGTAGGGAAGACTCGCGAAGAAGAACAGCCGCCGATAGTCTCATGCGGCGGGAGGATGACGCCGAGTGTACTCGTGGTAAAGGATCGCAAGTGTCGAAGAGGGGGACTCGAGACTCGTCGAGGCGTCAGCGTCAAGGGTGGAGAGTTAGCGGCGCGACGACAGGAGAGGGCAAGTTGATAGCCGTGATCAGATCGACACCCAGACGCAGAATATGGGACGTAGGCACGAGTCGAGGTCGTATTGGGGACACGATCGGTCGGTTTGTGTTTTCGCAAAACTCGTTGTAATCGGTCACGACAGGGTTGAAGGCGAGGAGGGTCGAGGAGTCGAGCGCAGGGACGGCGTGGATTAGAGGTGCGGCAAGGGAAGAAAAAGAGGAAAAAAGTAAAAAGAAGTTGAGACTACTCAAACACAACCCGTACACAAGGAGCGGTTGGAGCAGAAGAGGCAATAACGAGAGGGGGAGGATCGAAGATCGTGGACTGCACGAAGAAGAATGGGTGACGGGAAGAAAGAGGATGGGGAGGAGCGACTAGGCCGGGTGCTTTGCTTGAAGACGAGTACGGTACTGCGGTACCAACCTGGGACCTGGCTGGGGGTTTCCAGTTGGCTAATGGAAGCCGAGCAGAGGAAGAAAAAGGTACGTACCCTCGGTACCCTCTTCAGCAGCACCTCGCTCGCCCTTCTTACCCACCGGGCCTCCCACTCAACTCACCTCAGCTCTCAGCAGCAGAGGGTGCCAATGGGTCGCTGGGCTGTCATAAGTGCGCTCTGCTGGACTTCTGGCTGGGCTGGGAGGCAGTCCCAAGAGACCAAGGACGGGGACGGGGACGGTAGCCCCCAAGACAGGACAGGACGGAGAGACATGGAAGAAAAGAGACGAGACAAGGACAAAAGAGAAATATGGCGCTAAACCAAACCTTGACTGGCGGTGGATAGGGATAAATCTTAGTGCAGCACGCAGGGCGCTTTCTCGGCCTGAGGCACAGATATGGATGACATGAACACGGCCACAGCGCCTGCTGCAGCTGAAAGCACAGGGCTAGGAGGGGGGGAGGGGAGGAAACTCAAGTG
>JAAVUK010001237.1:0-14464 GCA_014899095.1 Fusarium buxicola | reverse complement strand
TATGCCACTATGCTATAGCAAAAGTGTAAGGCACCTTGCATTAGGTTCGTTGCTCGTTGGAGCCTGCAATGCAATGTCGCGCAAGCGCAGTCAAACGGAAGTTGTAGGCTTTAGTGCCTCCCGGGCTCATAACTGTGGCAGATTATGCCACTATGTCATATAGCAAAAGTGTACAGCACCTTACATCAGGTACTGATGTAATTGGGCTATCTATTGGGAGGTATTGGTAGACCTGTTGGTGGACAAAGTTTATCTTCACCCGCGTGCCAGCACATGCCACTTTGACCGCGTGCACTAAAAACTACCCCGCCAAAGAGCTCCCTTGCGATCAACAACCCCCACCCACGTAATTATTGGCACCGACACCACCACCTCACAAACCTCCCATCGACACCGCCAGGCCAGTCTTCACCATGTCCGAAGAGTCCAAGCCGGTCGAGCCCATTGTGGACGAGAAGAACGCCGAGCTCAAGGGTAAGGCCATCGCCGAGGCCGAATCCGAGTCCGAGTCCGAACATGACGAGCCCGCCGCCGAAGGCTCCAGCGACAAGACGAAGAAGAAGAAGAAGAAGTCGAAGCGCGCCAAGATCAAGGATGCCCTGACCGGCCAGAAGTCGGGCCCTACCGACGAGGACTTCCAAAAGGCCCTCAACGGTCTCACTCCTCAGCAGATCAAGGAGTTCCTCTCCCTCAACCCGGCCCTGGCTAAAGAGGTGTCCAAGGCGTCGAGCAGCGAGAACCCCTCTGCCGACGAGGCCGCTTCCATGCTGCGCAAGATGAAACTCGAGGACATTATGACCGGCCTCGCTGCAGGCGGCAAGAACGCCAAGGATATGGGATCATATAAGTTCTGGCAGACGCAGCCTGTTCCCAAGTTTGGCGAGGATGCGTCTCTGCAGGAGGGTCCTCTGCGCATTCAGAAGATCGAGGAGGTGGACAAGGAGCCTGCGCCTCTCGTCGGTGGCTTTGAGTGGGTGACGATGGACTTGACCGATGATGAGGAGATCAAGGAAGTGTATGAGCTGCTCAACAAGCACTACGTTGAGGATGACGAGGCCATGTTCCGCTTCAACTACTCGCCCTCTATTCTGCGATGGTAAGTGCTTGATCTCCTCGTTCGCATTCTTCATCACGGACGTTTCTACAACGTATTCAAAGATGTCGGTTAACACTGTCAGGGCCATGATGCCTCCCGGCTGGAAGAAGGACTACCACGTCGGCGTCCGCGCCACCCAGTCGCGCAAGCTCGTCGCCTTCATCTCCGCCATCCCCGTCAAGCTACGCGTTCGCGAGAACTTTGTCACATGCTCCGAGGTCAACTTTCTTGCTATCCACAAGAAGCTCCGAGGCAAGCGCCTAACTCCCGTGCTCATCAAGGAGATCACCCGCCGCAGCAACCTCAACGAGATCTGGCAGGGCCTCTATACTGCTGGTGTTGTCCTCCCCAAGCCCGTCAGCACTTGCCGCTACTTCCACCGCGCCCTCAACTGGCAGAAGCTTTACGAGTGCGGTTTCAGCCCTCTTCCACCTAACAGCAAGCCCCAGTACCAAGTCCGCAAGTATGCGCTACCCGAGAACACGAGCACCAAGGGACTACGCCCGATGGAGGAGAAGGACCTCGATGCTGTCATGGACTTGTACAAGCGGTACACGACGCGTTTCGATATGACACCTGAGTTTACGCGCGAGGAGGCCTACCACTGGTTTATGCCCAAGGTCGAGCCTAGTGGAGAGCAAGTTGTCTGGACTTATGTCGCGGTGGTAAGTCATCTTCCAACAAACCCACCAAATACATGGCTGATCTAACGTTATTTAGGACAATGACCACAAGATCACCGACTTCTTCTCCTTCTTCTGCATCGAGTCTTCGGCCATCGGAAACACCAAGCACAGCGTCATCAAGGTGGCGTACATGTTTTACTATGGCACCGAGGTTGCTCTACAGGAGCCCTCTGACAAGTCCGCCCTCAAGAAGCGCCTCAACGAGCTCGCGAATGACGCCCTCATCGTTGCCAAGCGCTACAAGTTCGATGTGTTCAACGCGCTCACCCTCATGGACAATGCCCTCTTCTTGGAGCAGCAAAAGTTTGGCGCCGGCGACGGCCAGCTGCACTACTACCTGTTCAACTACCGCCTCAAGCCCATCAGCGGTGGAGTCGATCGCAAGAACCAGCTTGATGAGGACAACCTCAGTGGTATCGGTTTGGTGATGCCCTAGATGTGAGGAGTTATGTAGACGGTGCAGAAATTGATGGGTGGCAGATTCGGTTTTGATGGAGTTGGACGGTTGTAAGTCAAGAGGATTCAGTCGAGAGGAGGAGTTGCACCCGGGAAGAAGCAAAAGATATTCGCAAACGACCTATCATGAAGACATGTATGTAGATTTAGCGGCTGTAATCTATTGCATAAGTTGACGGTTGATGGACTTTATGGACGACACTGTGCGCAAAAAGCGACGAAACCATGGAATAAACTCTCTTCTTTTACCGGCCTATACGTACAAGAAAGCAAGCCCCGCTTCCAAGTTGGATGTTTTCTGTTCCTCTCTGCTTCACCTCGGCTGAAACATAATGGAGCGACTGGAATGCACTCATTGTCGCCGTCTTTGGATATGGCTCGGGCACGTGGCGTGTCCGCGGGCTGCGAGGGCCGAGGCCGTAAACGTCACCATCAGCGATAGCGGGAGTTGAGTTGTGACAAGCTGATCGATCTCGTCTCTCCACATTTAACGACGACGACGACGACGACGACGACGACTCACTGAACCCGTCAGCTTTTGTGTTTTTGTATATGTTGCATCTCCAGTATTTAGTGCGCTTTGTTGAGTTTTCTATATTCGTTTTGACCACTTGCATTCTCAGACTCTTTTCTTTTCCTCAGGTGAAGAAAACTCCACCTGGTTGCTGAAAGTGACGTCTGCTGATACTCAATATAGAATCGCCAAACGCCCTGGGCTTGTCTTCTGAGCCGACAAACAAGAACAAACTTGTTCCCAGAGGCTAGGAACGGAACAGAACGTGGATACACCAGGCAAAACAAAGGATACTGTGAAGCAAACAACATCCATGGCGTCCAACGGGTAAGCCCCCAGCCAACATCCACCGTTCGCCATTTCCCCTCTACCTCTTTTCATGAGGCCCTCCTCTCCCCTTTCATCCACTCCTATTCCCCTAGTCAATGTCCTGATGTATTGTTCTGCTTGCTGCAGAGGCTGACTTGCTCCGGATGCGCCGCCGCAGATACCCTGCGTTTCCCTCTGCCGAGGAGACGCTCAAACACCCAGCCTATCCAGCCACCGTGTGGGCGCTGGAGCCTCACCAGAAGGGAAAGCTTGACGTGGCCAAGGATCGCGGTGGCCCTGTTGGTATTGCGTGGGAGGTCCATGGCGACGGACCGACCAAGCTTGTGGTACGTTGCTCCCGTCATATTCCCCTTTGACTCTCCACCAGTGCATTCCCTCCTTCTCGCAACATCATTACAGGATCTGTTTTACCATGTCAATTTGAAGGCACAATGCATGCTGACCGACTGTAACTAGCTTCTCATGGGCTTAGCAGGCGTCAAGTCCTCATGGCAACGTCAAACCAAGTACTTTGGCCATGATCACGGTGACAGGTACTCAGTTCTCCTCCTCGACAACCGCGGTATGGGCGGCAGTGACAAACCTTTCGGCCTCTACTCGACCAGCGAGATGGCTCTCGACGTCATCGAAGTGCTCGACCGCCTCGACTGGACATCCAACCGGGAGATCAACCTCGTCGGCATATCTATGGGTGGCATGATCGCCCAGGAGATTGCTATGCGCATCCCCAAGCGTCTTCAGTCACTCTCTCTTCTCTGCTCCTCCGCATGCGTCCAGAACACCAAGGGCCTCATGGCCACCGTCACGGAGCGCATGGGCTTCCTCATTCCCAAGTCCATGGAGCGCAGTATTGCCGACACGGCCCGTCAGCTCTTCACGCCCGAGTGGCTCGCCGCGTCCGACGCAGAGATGTTGCCCGAGCCCGGCGTCACACCGGGGTGCGGACCACCACCGCAGGAGGTCGGACCGACGTATCGTCTCTTCGACTGCAACTTCCAGAGATTCCAGGCACAGGAACTCACCAAGAGGCGGAACCCGGACGAGTTTACGGCCAGAAGCCTGATGTGTCAGCTTTCGGCGGTAGGACTTCATAACAAGTCGGATGAGCAACTTCACGAAATAGCCAAGGCTGTTGGTCGCGAGCGCATCCTCGTCATGCACGGTATGCGCGACAACATGATCAGCTTGCCCAACGGTGAGCGGCTCGTTCGGGCGCTGAGGCCGGGTGTTGCACTCCTTGTCGACGGTATGGGCCATGCGCCTATTATGGAGCGAACGCAATGGTTCAATAGCGTGCTGGAGGAGAGGCTGGGCATGTGGTCCAAGATTGAGGGTAAATTATGATGCAGGACAGGTGTTTCAGAGTTGTATCTTTAGAGAAGTATGTGCTTCGGAACAAAGGGAATGGCCAGAAAGGCATCGACGGGTTACATAAGGAGAAGAGTGAGGTGAGGTGAGTGAGGTTTCACGAAGGAGCAGGCATGTCTCAAGCTGAGGAGATTGCTCTTGCCAACAATGCCTCCTTTTCTCAGACGCTAAATAGGATACACTTTCTAGAATAGGTAGCTATATACTTTCGAGGTATTCATATAGACTTCATGCCTCAGAGTTTGTCTCAGATGTGACAGTTCTTTCAGCACGGCTCTTCACAGGAATCATCATAAGTTAGTCTCGGTCTACTACAAGCGCTGTCGCAGTCTCGCCTGGGTCGCAAGACTAAGCAGTTATCAAATCTCGAGTTTCATTTGTCTATCATACATCTCATTGATGTGCCCCGAGGTCTACGTCTCAACCCAACCTCAACACGAGTTATCCGCCCAGAATCCTTCTAACCGCATTCATAGAAATCGCTAGATTTTTGATGATACAAAGAGTTCCGACATGTGCAATCCCCCATATGCATGTCCACATCGTTTTGCGCCAACTGTTTTGAAGTGAGGCCTCTTCCGCTGGACTTTAGAAGCTCACGTTGGCATGTTTTCCTTAGTCTCGGAATCCAGCCGCAGTCTATCAAGTAAAGTAAAGACTTTTGTCTATTCAAGCCATTCACCTCTCACCAGCAAGTCGTCGGCTCTGAACCTCACTCAGGGCCTTGGTTCCACTGAGGAACGACACGACGCCGAGGAGTCCGATGACGGGCAAGGCCTGGAACAGGTTCCAAGAGCTGTAGTAGAGGAAGAAGGTGCCCTCAATGGCGATGATAGACCCGAAGAAGACGGCGTGCGAGATGGGCGCAGCACCGAGTGCCTTGGAGATGTGGTTGACGTTGGCGCCCAGGGCGAGCCACTGTGACAGCAAGTTAGCAACCTCCTCAAATAGAACAAGCATGTACTCGATGGACATACGCCGAGGAAAAGAGCGGGAACGGTGGCCAGGATGGCAAGCACAAAGGCCAGAGAGATGATCTTGGGTGGACTCTTGGGGTCGGCGCGGAAGATGTGGCTGATCTGAGCTCGGGGGCCGTATCGCACGGGAGCCTCGTACTGCGGCGAGGGCGCGTTGGGGTCGAGATGAATATCGATGTTGAAGACGGGAGAGATGAGGGGGCTGGATGAGCCAAAGGAGCCCAGCACCAGGTTGGCCTTGATGGGGGCATCGGATAGGAGTAGCTGGACGGGGAGATCCTTGAGCGACTGGAAGTCTCATTAGCCACGACAGCGTGCATGCGAGTTTACGGGGAGGCCATTGCATACGATCTCGACAGTTCCCTTTCCAGATGCCTTGATGCTGAGAGGGTAAGGCGCCTCGAGGCCGGTCGACTCGGTGAGGATGAGGAAAGCCTGGTGAGGTCGTTTCGCCTTGCCGTCTTCAGTTGTGGTCAACGAGACCTTGATGGTGTCCGTGTGGCCCAGCACAAGGGCATTCTTGGTCGGCTTCTGCTCGCTAAACCTGTAGCGAGTAATCCAGTCAGTATACGCACTTGGTTGATGCATTCCAGCAGTCCTTCGTTCGCAACCGCCGCATCATGGGTACTTGGTGAAAGCTGCTTACTTCTGGGTAACGGCTTGAGCCTTCTTGGAGGCGACGGTCACGGAGCCATCGGTGAAGCTCCAAGATGAAGCAGCGCTGGCAGCGCTCGCTAGAAGAAGCAGCGACGATGCGATTGAAAAGCGCATGATTTCGGCGGGATCGCTGGTCGATTTGGTAGTTGGGAGATGTGGACAGCTTGAAATGCTTCTCGAAACGGTAGCTCTGGACCGAGTTGCTCGAGAGCGTTACGTGGTGAGAAGTGGGGCATTTTGATTGGCCAAAGCTGTACGAGATAGTGGGGCGAAAACCGAGCTCCTTGAATGGTGGTCGAATTTATAGAACCCATCAGGCCTGGGTACTAGACCACGTTGCTAACATTCTCAACTCAACTCTTACCGGCCTTGGTAGGAATGCTGGAAAGCCAATCGAAATCCTCATCTTGTCCTTCTGCAAGGCGCAGCTGATTAAGTACCAGCTCAAGGTGAAGCAAATGGTCGACGCTGGTGATCTACCACCAGACACCAATACCCGTCTCAAGATGAGGACTGCTGATGCCAGACTGAGTGCAATCTTTAGCCCGGTAACCAGTCTTACTACAGTTATGACGCTGAATATCATCATCTCCACCGCCGCGACACTTCTAGTGACCGTGTCCGTCTTGTCTGCAGATAGCATAATTGAGGTCGCCTTCTCTATAGGTGCACTTGAAGCTGAAGTGACCAATGCGACCACAGCGGGAACAGATCAGATCGTAGGGACACTTGTTGGAGCCATGACCCTTCTCACCGCAGTTGAAACAGATACGGGATAGATGTATTGCAGTGTTGTGGCCTAGTGATTGGCCTAGTAATTGGCCTTGTGATTGGCAGCTCTTCCACTCACATTTCATATCCGACGAATCTGTTGCTAGTTTAGTGCAATTCTCGGTGGCATACTTGTACGACTGGTGGTTAAGACAGCTTTGGATTTATACAATACAGCGTCGAGAGGCATGGAAGTCATAAATCCAGAAGAGTTCGTTGGCTCGCTTGGCGACATTGTCCCTTTTCTCATGATCACTGAAGGTTCCGCGGTTGATAACGTAAACGGCAACTCCCCGGAAACGACGTAATGCTACTGCGGAATGGAATTCAGGGTAAAGGGACGACAAACCACTACCATTATTAGAGTAACCTTATCATAAACTGGGAGAATGGTTGTGTGTTTATGATTGATTCTGGTCTAATTGTTTCCTAAAATATGATATTGGTATAGTGGATCCCTTATTCGCTCTTGATTTCTGTCTGATGTCCCTTCATGGCCTCTTCCTCTTCCGCTGTTAATTCAATACCGAAATATTCCTTTAGAGCTTCCACTCTCTCCTCCTCCGTCTTACACTCCTTCAACACCTTCGTCTTACCCCCCGGATTCTCCTTGACCACATCGTTCACCAGCATTCTCTTCCCATACACCTCCTCACCCGTAGCTGTACCCGTGCACTCCCTCCGCAGGAACTTGACAACCAACAACGTCGACGTCTGGAAGCTCCGGGGACTGGAACCGGTGTAGCAGTTGATGACGTCGAAGTCAGCGGGTAGCCACTCGACCGAGTGACTAAAGGCGTAGAAACTAGTCCACGGCTGATCGGGCCCGTTGCGACACTGATAGATCCAGAGACGGCGGCCGGCGGTGAGCTCAGTCTGGCCGGGAATGAAGTCTTTGATGAGACGGGCGTCCTGAGTGCCCATGTTGCGCCACTCGGCGCTCTCGATGAGGGGCATGGGCCGCGTAGGGCCGTCGCCGCCGAAGGAGACGTCAATGACCCAGCGGGTGTTGTCGGAGAGTGTCACGATGCTGACGATGTGAACCCTGGACGTGGGTGTGAGTGAGGGCTACTTGAGGGGGCCGGGTCAACTCACCAGCCGGGATAACCACCCTGAGGAACACCATCCTTACGGAGTCGCACTCTCACACCAACGGGATACGCCTGGAAACCCAGCGCGCGAAGCATGTAACAGAAGAACAGATTGCTCTCCATGCAATAGCCTCCCCGACCACGGCCGTCGGCAACAATCTTCTGGTAAAGTGCCTGAGGCTCAAGAGTGATGTTGCGATGCGATGAGTAGTGCAGTGTCAGATTATCATACGGCACTGTGGAGAGCATGTGCTGATGCAACACGGTGAGGAACGCATGGTCCAGAATAGGCTCATTACCGACGTAGAACTCTTGCGGGATTTGAAGGTGCTTGAGGAACTTGGCGACCTGGGCCTCGGAGTATACGGCCGACGACATGGCGGCGATGTTTGGTGTATAAGTCCAAGGAGGTATGGAGCTTGTCAACGCTGATGCTTCTCAACACTGGAGAGAAGTAGAGAAGTGTGAAGCTCAGTCGAAGGGCCAGCCTGAGATGTGAATGAGTCAAAAAATAAAGCGCAACCAAACGGCGTCAGATCGAAGGACGAACGGCATGGCCTCGTCTATAATCTGTCTGTCCCGCAAGCAACACACATGGCACCCCATGCCCATTGGTCCGTCACCTGGCCGTGCCATGACCCATCCTCTCCAGAACCAAGTCAGACTTGCAGCTACGCCTCGGTCGGTCCCTGCCCACGCTTGTTCACAGCTTGAACGCTGCGCCCTTTGTCGAGGAGTGTATCCACTCAACCTCAAACGGTGGGCACTTTTGGGAGTGGAATGCTCAGGGTTCATGACTAAAACTACCAATCAGAGGAATTCTGGCGTTTACTTCGGGAGTTTAGTTATAATTTCTCGCGCTTGTTAGTCTGACGTTGGCGCGGATTCCGTAGTAAATGCCTCTCGGTCCGTCCTGCACTGTCCCCACGGGGGGAGGGGGGATGTGCGTATTCTCTCTCTCATGATGGACACGGTTTATTAGGATTGACAATGTAGAAACGAGTGATTTAAAACGTCAAAGTCAAAGATGTGACAGAATGAAAGTCATGTTTCACATGTCATGTTGAAAGAGGGGGAGGGGAAACACCAAACTCCAATTCTTCAAGCCGACTCCAGATGACATGACTCTTCAGTACAATGACATTGCGCCCGTAACGCCAAACCCGATGCCACTTAAGCCCAAAAGCTCACCGACGTTTCTCTGAATGGCTTACATGTCGTCTAAAGCTCCGTCCTACGGCTACTCGCCGTCGTAGCCGCCGCACCATTCCTCTTCGCCTTTGTCGTTGCCGCCTTGGGCATAAAGTCCTGGATATTCATCCAGTCCACCACAAACGCCGTCATGATCTTGGCCCAGTCGCGCACAGTCGGTAGGTCGAGGTGCTCACCATCATCCGTCATCTCGTGCCACACGTCCGGGAAGGGCGTTGGGATGAGGTGCAGGATATCCACGCCACGCTGCATGAAGGGCCGGTGGTCGTCGTCTATGTAGCTTCTGGTGAAGCGGTTGCTTCCCTTGTTGGCCTCGGGGAGAAAGGGCTTTTTGGGCTTGGTCTCGAGGACGTTGAGTTCTCGCATGCGCTTCTCTATTCCGGCCATGGCTCGGTATGCCCAATGCGTTGTTAGGAAGTAGGAAGGGATCCTTGGGTCCTTTGAACCGAGCAGGTCGAGGAGAACAAAGAGGCTGATAGAGTCGAGGGGAGTTCTGTAAGTGGCCGTAGAGCCGTGGAACTGGAACTCCCATTCTTCGGCAAGTGATCTTATCATCAACGTTAGCAAAGTCCCCAATTGCCATGACAGCGCTGTTTCATACCTCGCACCGTAGAGGGAGTCATCTTCGTTCCAAGTCTTGAACGCTTCCTCGCCATCCAGAAAGATGAACTGAACCCCTTGAGCGTCCTCCAGGCCATCATCAGCATCACCGGCTTTCTGCATCTTGTTCCACTTGGCCTTGAGCGCATCCTCGATACTCCTCGCCACATGCATCAGCATCGCACACGGTGCCGCGCTGTCAATTGCGCCAATGAAGCCCTCAGGCTCGTACTTGCTGTCGTAGTGCGCAACCAGCGTAAGCCGACTCACATCCCCCTTGGGCGCCCACGGCGGATCCCTCCGGAAGATGAGGTTGGAGAAGGGGATGTCTTTATCTCCGGTCGCGGGCGTCTTGGACGTCGAGTTCTGCCACTCAAGCGTCCATTCGGGGAGGCTCTTGCTGAAGAAGTCGACAAAGTGTTTCTGGGTGCGCAATTGTCCCTCAGTGCCGGGGACGCGGGGGATCAGGATGGGAGCGAGCAGCTTGCCATCCTTGATGTCGAAGTCGTCGCCTGGCGATGGAATATTCTGGAGGGCATGGTCGGAAAGCGTCATGGACCCGGCGACTGTAGAAACGAGGGCGAGGAGGAGCAGGAAGAGCGTGGTGAAGAATGGCGATGGCATTCGCATTCGCATTCGTGGCATTGTCGAGGACGTGGCCATACTACGTAGTAGAAGCGGGTTTCCGTTTATCGTGGGGCGCAAACTAGCTCATTCCGCCTGGAGGATCTGGAGCGGTTAACAACAGTCCAGCGACTCAGGCCAAGCGAAGGTAGGGTATGAAAGAAGAGAGGGAATTATTGCAAATGTGTCATGTCCGAAGTTGAGGTTCGCAGCCCGTTCAAGGGATATATAGATACGAAGTACAGTGGGGATTCAAAACTTTTGCCGGTTTCAAGAAGGTCGACTAGGTACGTACATTCACGAACTACACCTTAATGCCACGACGAAGCCCAGGTACTTAGGTAGGGAAGCATTGAGTTAGCTGCGAGGTGGTCTAAGTCTTTATAGAGCTACACAGCTCTATATACATCATACAATATCTTTGCTTAGCTATTTCGTAATAATGAATGGGGGAAAACGTAGTATCAACTGCCGTGCCTTACGAATACATTTGCAGCGGGCGAATCTTTTGTCACCTCTCTTCGCATAGCCAGATAATCCAATCCAGGCTGCGCCGAGGTTTGGGGGCAGGTGGAGGACGGACGCCGCGACCCCTTTCAGCGGTGGCGGGGAAGAGACCCTTACATTAACCACAAATTTTCAGGGGCTTAAAAGAACGTTGCAGGGACTTCGGTGCTAGAGTCTCATTGGCTGGGAATCTGGTTGGGATGGATGGAGGCTGTTTGAGTGCGTCGATCCATCGTTTCCAACCCTTTGTTCTCTAACTGTGCGTAGAATGGCTGATGATAGCTCCCAATCCTACTGCAAGATATCCAAGAACAATACTTATGGACCATGACGCCATTCATATTATCTTGAAGTCACATGGCTGTGGCTTGGAATGGGATAAGGATTGTTCTCCCAGAACGGATGGTGTAAGTCGCCCATGAGTCGCAACCACCTGAGAGTATAACTGGACTGATCAACCTCCAGCTTGGAGATCAGTCATCCAAGCTCTTCTTCGTAGTTTACAAAACTCTTACTACAAACATCAATTACTGCTTGCATTATGGCTCTAGACTGGTGGCTAGAATGTCGAGGAGCATCCTACTGCCCCGTCCTGCCCGTTGTCCGTCTCGAAAAATGCCCTGAAGTCCCGATCCCACTCCCCCCCGAATAAACCTCCAAACCCTACCAACCGACATGCCCGTATGGGATTGCCAACCAAAAAGACCCTTAATAAAAACACAAGATCCGAAATGGTCCCTGGCTATGGCCGATGAGGATTCATCGGAGCTAACGCATGCATGTCATCCCGCACCCACCGTCATAACGTCGACATGATCATCACCGACGACCAACATGCAACACCCTTTCGGCGCTAGAATACAGTACCCTAGTAAGCTTCCAGGCTAGGGCTCCATGAAGGGGATCGTAATGTATACAGTGGCATACGAAGGAGTGTCTATGCGGATTTCTTGAAAGTCATGGCATGAATTGATGAAACGGCGGCACGAGTTTGGTACCTAGTTGGATGGGGTCATGGTGAGTGTATGTATGAGTCAATGTTGGCTAGGATGATTTGGATATTGTATGGATATAAGACCAAGCTTTACCGTCGTAAGAGCTCTCAACTCAAGCATCACTGCAGTCACGATCTTTAATTGTTTCCTCATCAAACCTTCTGGACTCAATACTGTAGTTCTTGTCTCCACACAAATACAACGCCAAACAATAAGCATCGTAACCTTCAACTCTTCCGTCTAGCTCATCACCGGCGCAGGCGCAGACTTCGGCAATGCCATCGCCGCTACCGCCCTCCGACGTTGCCACCATGTTATCGCCAGCCGGTCATCCGCCAGACCTCTCCACCTTGCCACCGGTAAGTTATTAGATGCTTGTCAGGAACAAGTGCGAGAACTCCCTCAAGCTAATGAAGGAGTCGGAGGGCGTGGCTGTATTGACGGATCATGATGATATGAAGGAATGACTGTGCTGAGGTGTCGGTCATGTCAACATCAGACTCTGTATTTGGCCACAATCAATTGTAAACATCATCTGTATTCGACTTGCGTCCGATGCGCTTAAGCCGGGCCATACCAAGCCGGCCATGTTCCCCCCTGTCCACACATGTTCTTCGTTTAAATCTATTACAATGAATATACCACCACAGCCGCGGTGCTAAAAGGGTCTCATGTATCCTAGCGCCAGAATGAATGCGAGAAATAGAAATAAAACACCAAACGCCCATTTTCATGCTTTTCCTCCTCTGTATTGTGATGACAACCCATTCATCGTTGTTCATCTCCCAGGCAAGATGGCGCGAATATATAGGTTGGCGCTGAATATGTCTGCGCATAGGCCGTTTCGACCTCTCAGGAATCCCTTAGACTTGTTGAAAGGTAGGTTAATGAAGATCCATGTGGTAAGAATGTCGGTCTTGGTCTAATGCAGCTTGTTGGCAGCGCGAGCCTGCTTGTTGGCGATCTGCTTCTCCTTGGGGATGGTGAGGGCGTTGATGCCAAGGTAGTTGCAGATGCTCGTCACCACAAGCCAGGCCCAGCGGAAATAAACAACCGTGGAAAAGAGGAGGTAGGCCCACAGGTAGTAAAGCTCCAGCTCGGCACTAATCTGGGAGAGCCCAAGTCGGGGCAGGTTTCCAAGGACAGCACCACCAACGAGAGGGTACAGCATGACGGTCCAGTAGGGGAAGGGCTGGCGCGTCAAATGGGCGAGGATCATCTTAGTTGTCAGTCGGCCAAAGACGAACGACATGGTAAAGCAAAAGAGGATGAGGTGGTTGTTCTTCATGAGAGTGCTGTAGGGAGAGAAGACCCAAAGAGCGATGGAGATAGTGTAGACGGCCATGGGAATCCACTCGAGGAAGACGGAAAGAACGGGGAGACCCCTGGCGCGGCGAGCCTTGACGACGTTGACAACACAGAAGGGAATCTGTGTGAAGACGAGCGAACTGACAATCAGGCCGATCCAGATGTCCCGGAAGGTGGTCTCGCCCAGGAGCCCAGCAACGCCGGGAAGACGCTCGTTCAGACCGTGGGCCAGAGGCTGAGTCCAAATACCGGGGCCCCAAATGCCAGAGATGATCATAATAGCGCAGGCGATGAGGATGCCCTCGGTAGGGCCGTTGATTACACCGAGGTATAGAGTGTGCGTGTGGTAGGTCTCCCAGGTCGAAAAGAACATGGGTAGGCAGGGGCACAGCGCAGTGAAGACACCGGCTGGAGAAGTACCCAGTCCCATAGCAGCTGTCTCGAGTACACTGGCGAGGGTGCAGTTGAGAGAGTCGATGCCGTGGTCGAAAAGCTCGCCTAGACCGCTCGAAGTCCCTGTCCGTCTAGCCTGCTTGCCGTCGAGGTTGTCCATGGTCTGGTACATGAAGAGACCGAAAGCGAAGCTAAAGTAGAGCCATGAGGGTCCCTGTACCATTGTCCTCGATCAGTATGTAACTCTCAAGGCAGCTCGTGCGCTTCAACGTACCGGTCCAACCAGATCTGGCATGAAGATTTCACACAAAGCTACATTTGACAGAATGAAGCAGAAACCCAACAAGGTGACCATATTCGGAGCCATCCATAGTGGCAGGAGGTTGACGGAGGCGTTCCACTATATGACGACAAAGACGATGGTTAGCTGTCATGAGCTCCATGGTGTCGGTGAAGGCGAGATAAGTCGCTCTGCTGCACACCAGTTCCCGGGGCTGTTTCCCCGAGACAAGCTGCAGCAGCCCGATAAAAGAGAAGCGAAGCATCGTTGGGCATCGGAGAGACATACAAAGGGGCTGAGGATATATTTCGAGACCGGGGACAGGTCGACGCTCGAGTACTTGTACGACTTGAGGTGGACGAGAGCATCGTCGGAGATGCACTCGGCGACGTTGTTCTCTGCACGATGAACCCGTCAGTCAACAACGATCCCAAAGCACATTCCATGAGCAAGAGACAAACACAATCCAGATTCCGCCTCTGACTTACTTGTGTTCGGAGCCATATTCGTACCGTTCGGGTCGGTGGCCGTTGGATTGTAGAGCGGTAGTGTCTCGCCGGACATGGTGGGAGGGGAGGGGCCGGAGGAAGGAGGGGCAG
>JAAVUK010001233.1:0-15080 GCA_014899095.1 Fusarium buxicola | reverse complement strand
CCTCTCGATTCCTTTTTGGTCAACTCCATCATCATCAACATCTCATCAATCCAACAACACGTTCGCTTTCTCCCCTCCTCCCCTCCCCCAACTCTCTTAGGAAGTCCTCGTTGACTCCTGTCACTCGCTTTTACTGGTGCTTTGGTTCTGAATAACCCTCTTCTTTTCACGATACCTTTTTCTTTTCCCATATCTCGGGGTATTCGGTCGTTTCCCATTGTGGATCGTTGAGAACAATCGCTCTGTGCAAAGATCAATCGGCAGATACAGACAAGAACCACGCTAAAACGCTCCGGACCCGAACTCGAGCTGCCAAACACCGACTGTCTCCAAATTCAACACGAGCTCTCCAAAATCTCCAACCCTCGTCACCCCGGCTTGGCGCTCCTCCTTCGATTACCCGTGTAGTTGATATCTCCATCACTGCATATCTACACTCGCTTCCCTGAATCCCCATCAGGCTGTCTTGAAAAGGAAAGAAAATCAAACAAAGTTGCCACATTCGATCGCTACCACCAATCTGGACAAGAAGGAAGACCTGGACACGCGCAACCTAACAAACCACGGTACCAAGGCCGAGTTTAGATACCTTGTCGAACTCATTCTACCGAGATCGCTGCAGCTTCGTAGAGCTCCCCGAGCATTTCAGTCACGTTAGATACTTGGAATCGCCTCCGTATCAGCTTCGTTCCTCGACTTGCGCTTGAAACTAGCCCTTCAACCCTGCTTGCTCTCGAACTGCTGCCCATTGTTCTCTGAGTGAACCGATCTTTGCAGATCCTATTTCCGGAATATCCTTGACTTTGTTTCCTCAAGTCAGTTTCCAGGAGCAACTTGACTGGGTAGATCGCCAACTGCGCCCTTGTCTCTCTTACGCTCGCTACACGTCCACAAGCTCGTCTTTGTGGACCTTTTTGCGTATGTCGCTTCTGATTTCGATCACGAGTGACGGCAGTGTTGCTCACAGTCCAAACAGATCTTTCGCTACAGTTTCATCTGTAATACTTTCAAAATGGCTGGTCCCGGTGGCGGTCCTCCTCGTCGCAGCCACACCAAGTCCCGCAAGGGCTGTGATACCTGGTACAGTTCATCCGATTTCAAAGTATGCGTCTGCACAGTTTTGATTCTAACGGCTACTTTGTAGCAAGCGCCGGCATATCCGCTGTGACGAAAACTTTCCCCAATGGTAAGTTTGTCCCAAAACGGGTTTGAAAGCCAGTCCTCATTATCCTCCATTTGCTGACCAGATCGCGCAGCCGCAATTGCACCAAGCACAAGATCCGATGCCCGTACAACGACGTGCAGGTCCCCGATGCTGAGCGATCCACCACTCCCGACAAGCCCGACCTCATGTGGACGCCCCAGATCGAAGCCGTCATTGCTGAGTGGCAGCGGACGGGCATCTTCCCGCTCCCGAGCCTGGGTCTATATCCGGCTCCCATGCCCCATCTCTATTCGCTCGAAGACCTCCGACTGATTTATCACGTCGCCACTCTGTACTACCAGCTGGCCAGCATCGATGCGAATAACTTCACCCTCTGGACTCGCCACATCCCAACGTACGTGGAACGAATCTGGACCTTGACCGCTGGTGGACGCTAATATTTGACTTTAGTCTCCTCCGGATCGGCGCCACGACCCCTTATGTGATGCATGCTCTGCTCGCTTTCTCCGCCATGCACATTGCTTTCCTCACCGACTGCCCCTTGGTCGGCAGCATGGCCTACGAGCACCGAGGCATTGCCCTTAAGGGCCTCCAGGAGGCCATCGGCTCATTCTCCCGAGAGACGTCTGATGCCATTCTGGCTGCGTCTCTGGTGCTTTCCTGGCAAGCCACTGACTGGTAAGTTTTGCGATTGTAGCGTTGACGAAGGCGGCTAACAGGGTGATTAGGCGCAGCTGGACTCAGTTGATGCAAGGCACCTCATCGGTAAGTTGACTGAACTTGAGTGCTTGAAACCTGTTCTAACCAGCAGGTAGGTAATCGATGCCATGGACCCCTGGAAGCACGAATCCCAGTTTGGAGACTTCATCGCCGAGAGCAGTACCTTTCCCACGGCTCCGCCCTCTCCTGGACAGGATCACCGTCCCAGCCAGCCGCGAGCTGAGGACCTCGAGGCTTTCCAGCGCACCCTGGAGCAGATTCAGAAGGTGGAGGCTCATCTCAAGCACCACAAGGAGGACACCACCCAGATTCAGCATCTCATCGGTTTCCTCCGGGGATCTCGCAAGATCAGCCCTACGCTCTCCATCGCCCAGCAGTTTGAGCGCCTCCAGCCTTTGAGGACCTGGCTCTTTTGGATGCCCGTCGGCTACCTCCAGAACTACCATGGCTCTCCCACCTCGCTGGTTGTGATTGCTCATCTGTACACCGTAGCTCTCCTCATGGAACGACTCTTCCCTGAGATTGGTGCTGCTTACTTCGGCAGTCTATCCATCTCGCCCGTTGAGGAGATTGCGCGACGACTCATGTCCATCAACGTCTCGAGCGGCGCCAGGGGCGACCTTCAGACTCCTCTCACGCTCATGGAGTTTCCCATTGACACTGTCGGTGAATTTCGATCGCGCATGGGATGGCTACACCCGGAGAGGACTCCGTCGTTCCCGCAGTTCAACCCTCCCAACTTTCCTGTGCAGGAGGAGATGGCCAGCAACGAATCGTATCTTTATGGGAACCCTGCTTTCAGCTACAGCACCGAAGAGATGTCTATGCTCAACGCATCTGGACCACCCCCTTCTGCGGTGAGCCCCTTGGTCCTCTCCTCGCCGTACCCAAGTCAGCAGTACCTCAACGTTCCCTCTCCGGCATACACGGGAGCCTACAGTCCAGCATCCTCCACCTTTGAGAGCTCCGTTGCGTACAGTGATACCGAGGAATATGGGTCGTGGGACATCAACACCCTGCAAGGCGGGCCTCCTGCCACGATGCACGATTCCCCCCACAACTATGGCGTCGGGTTCGTCACTCCTGTCCAGACCGTGTGGATTTAGGCTCCTCGAGGCGGCCACCGGCTTTTTTGCGCGAAGAACTTTAGGGGATTGACCGTTACCACCCAGGATGACCAACACTCCAACATACCCGCCTCCAGAGGACCCATCTTCCTACATGGCCTCGCTGACGAGCGCTCCCTCGCCGTACCTTGGCTCGGAACAATTCGGCATGCTTCCACTTCCCGAGTCCCCCGTCTCGTCGAGTACGCCGCTCCCTCGACACCGCCATACCTCATCGATATCCTCAGCTCCGCACCCTCCGTCTCCCCTGGTGCAGGCTCCCTTGATGCACTACTACGACGACAATACCCGGCGCCGAGCCACCTGATCTAGGATCAGCTTTAATTCGATCTTCCATTGGCCCAACCGATTTGCCGTCGACCTATTTTGGACTTTTGAGTTTCAATCCCGCTTGCTGCTTTTTCGAAATCGACGCAGACGTCATGTATATCACACTCCTTCGACACTCGCTACCACAATCACCCGGATCTTGGCACGACCATGCTGGTCTGTCGGTCCACACCACACTCATTGGTCACGTTACCAACGAAGACGCTCCCTACCATGATCGAAACCCGCACTGTTATGTGCTGTACTATATTTCACACTCCTTACGATACCCAACAAAGAAGAAACGACGCTCCTTCACCATGATACCCGATAGACACTCCTTTTGACGACTTGATGACGACTTGATCGGTTATAGAACTCACTCCTTGCGGATTCCGCCAACGGTGACGGAAGCACCGTACCCAAAATGCATAGCGACTGTTTGTGTTTTTCGACGCCCCCTGGAAAAAAAGCTGGGCGTTGATGGAATGGGATTTTTTATTTATGGGAAAGCATTTGTTTGGCGCTCTTGATGATGTTTTGTGTTTACTGATGTTATTTGTTTTGCCGCGCCGCCCTCTTCGCAGAGTTCACGGCAGCGAGGGGATAATACGGGACAGAAGCGCATGTCTGTTTGAAATGATTTTATCTGACTTTGGATGCTGACCGGCTCTACGAGAGATGCCATGGATATATGTACGTTTGGCACAAGGAAGATGATACACGCGAGGGATATCGCGCGAGGATAGACTGTTTGTTTGATTGCTCCTCTCTTTTTTCTTTTTTCCCCAACCGCATGGATCTCTGGACTGTTGGGTTAGGGAGGACTTGATGTCTGATGGCGGTTCGAAGACGTTCTGCCCGGAGATTAATTGATGATCGACTGGACGCGCGCCACTACTTGGTTCCTCATGCTGAAGTGATTGAAGTGCTTGAATATTGTCTTGGAGAAGTATCTCTCATCAACACAAGGTTGGTTCGGTCTAATTGAGGTCTAGGGGCCCTGGAATGGCTGCATGAGCTAAAGCGACCCCTCTCAAGGGACTCTGTATCTTCAGACTGCTTGCGTAATGGCCTCCGAGGGAGCCGACAAAATAGAAGCATTCGCGCACTCGGAAATTCGAAGTGTCCGAGATGATAGGTCTCAGGCAACAAGCCAGGTATCCGAACCGAGTGCGGGCCTATGTTACTGCTTGAGTTCAATTGACTTTTAGATCCATCAGGGCCTACAGTAGTAAACATTGACAAATCCCGGCATCTCGGAAACTTTCACATGTGCGTCACCGGCAGTTGTCATGCATGCATGCCTGGTATGAGTTGAGCGCTTCGTGGGTAACTCCGTCGGCTGCTGCATTCGCCGACCTCTCAATGGTACTGATCGCCGAAGGATGCCATTTGTGACCCTGCAGTATTGCTTTGTAAACAACTAACTAACTCGGTACAGTTGTTCACTTCTGATACCTGTGACGGACTTGCTCCATATGAGTGACTGACTGCTGACTATCAATAGAGTGCTGATCTGGCCTCTCCAAGCGTTCCGTCCCTGTGACAATACATCACAAAATCTGGGTGCAACGGCATCACTACAGAGTGTGACCGAGAAATGCAGCAAGATAGGTGCATTGGCATTCAAGCCGTGGCTACTTCAACATCTCCAGCCTCTTCAAACCCCGTCTCCTGTTGTTCTTACACGAGGCGCCATCCAAGGCCTCGACACCAACGCGTACAGAGCCACTGGCCAACAACCACTACCTAAACATCCAACCCACGCGTCGAGTGGTTCAAGGATCAAAAGGAAGGTGGTGCAAAAAAAAGAGTAACCCCTAATAAGAAGGAATGAGTGCAAGTCCGTCAGGTTGTTGGTATCACTAATTCTGTCCCCCTTAGTATTCGTATCCAGCCGAGTTGCCCAAACAAGAAAGACGACACCAGTTCTCCCCCGTCTAAAAAATAATACAAAAGGACGACTAGACGGCCGTGGGAGGCTATGTTATCTCGAAACCTGCGTCTGCCGATGCTAAAAACTCCAAGGCGCCTATGCGAAAACGGTTGAAATGAATCGTGTATGGTGATTTGTTCCTGTCAACTCCAGTATCATGTGTCGTCGATGCCGTGCTTCTCAAGCGTCATCTTTCGTTTCAAAAGTCTCAATGGCTTGGTCTCCGCAAGCAATCCCGCCCGATATCCAGTGACTCCAGTATCGCCAACCGAAGAACTTGACCGAGTATTACACCGCACGTTCAAGCAGATGTACTACTGCGAGGTCTGTTGGATGCCGCGCGGTGAGGCTGTGGTAATCGTGCACTGTCACTCCTGTCACGACCAGCACCTTGGCGCACGGCGTCGCTGTAGCTCGGAACTGGTGGGTGTCGCTGATTGGGGCTTTGTCGCGGGGGAACCACAGTAGCGGCAGAGTTGCCTCGACTGCGGTTCATCACTCGGATTAGAGGCGTGTTCTCCTCGCTGTCAGTTGAGTATCGGCGATCCTCTTCACTGCCGGAGTGGTCAGGACTCTGATATTCGGGCGGGGGATTCGTTGCGTCTTCAAGGTGCAGATGCAAAGGGTTGTGGTCGTGCGTCTCATGCTGAGGTCCGACATTGCTGCTGGCTTCGCCATTCTCCTCGTTTGGCACAAAGTTCGCCAACGAAATGTCGGTCGAACTCCTGACTGGACCAGGGCTCGTCGGGGGAAGAACACGGAAGTTTCCACTACGTGTTCGGCCATGCTGTGGGTTCAGGTTGTTAGATGGGTTGCGTGTGTTGTAAGAGCTCGCCGTCACCGAGTGACTGTGCTGTTGACCCTGAGGATATGCGAAGCCGTCCTTTGTGCCAGATTCCAACAGAATGCTACCCTGCTCGGAGCCATAGGGCGGCGGCGGTGCTAGGCTGCCGGTGACGGGAGCCAGGCCCCATTTCTTGACGTTGGCCTCGATGAAGACAAACCCGGCCTGCCCGAGGTTGACGTGAATCGTGGCAGGACCGTTAGCGCCGATGGCAGGAAAGAAGTTTTGCGACTTGAGACCGTGAACCACCTCCTCAAGCTTTTTGCCGTTGCGGGTGAAGAAGATGGCACCTGTTCGAGGACGATACCCAACACCAATGACGTCGCCCTGTACCAGTGGGGGCCCGTACGGGGTTGCGCCAAAGGGCTGGTTGTAGCGACGGGATCCGGTGGACTGGTACCCAACGGAGTACTTGTGGTAGCCTGGGAGACGAGAGTCAGCGGGTGAGGGATGGTGGAAGAGGACAAGAGGTATGACGAGTACTCACCAGGTAACCGGAAGAGAGGATATGGCTTGGTGGCCATGCCGATACTGAGCAGAGTGCTTTCGGGCTTTTCGTAAATCTTGGCTTCCCAGTAGTATACGTCGTTTTGCTTGGGCACAGGAAGATTGCTCATGACGGTGCATTCAGAGTCGAAGAACTCGATTTCAGTACGGGCCTCGACGAAGCAGTTGGCGATCTCGAGTTCGGGCTCAAACTCCCAGGCAGAGATACCTTTTTCCTGAATGGCGAGATATTGCGATAATGAGATGTCGGTCTGCATGGACTCTGGGGGGTTGGCAGTGACCCAGGCTGGCGGATGGAAATGCGTTAGTAAATCGCAAGGGAAGCAGGGCTGGCAACGTACCCTTTGCTCGCAGATATTCCTGACGGGACATGTCATCCATAACCTCGAGGGCCTCAGCCTCGTCACGCGCGAATGCTTGCTCATCATCATACTCGCCGGGTCGGCCGAGGCGATCGAGTATGATGCGGCCAGTGCTTGCGCAGCCAGAAACCCAGAAAATGAAGATGACGAGGGCGATGAGGACGATGGAGCCGAATGATGACACGAGGCCGATGACGACGCCTGTAAATGCGGACGAGGGGGACGAAGAGAGCCCCATGATGGGCGAAGGTAGGATTTCTTGCTGAACGTTTCCCTCCTTGAGTAATCTCTCCTTGAGTGGCAGCGATAAATAAATGCGTTTGCTTCGAGTCGAGTCGTATCGTATTCGTCGCGTCAATCGGTCGGTTGGTGAACGGGGAACGGGGAACAATCAAGGCACGACTCGTGGCGGACGGCGTCACCGCCGCGGATTGTGCATCCAAGAATCAATCGCGCACCGAGGGAGAAACAACGGTCGCAGAGGGGAAGAGGTGAAAAGACCGCCGAAAGAGGGTGAAGGTGAAATAAACTGAGGATGGAACAAAGTGCAAGTTCCTGCGAATGTGAGAGAAGGACGAGAAGGACGAAAAGTGGTGAGAAGACAGAGGGTGGTTGGTTGGTGGGATCTGGGATGTGGAGGAGGAGGAGGAGGAGGAGGAGACAGCGAAGAGGAGGAGGCTCAGGCCTTGGCCCCATGCGATGTCGCCACACAGACTGAGATGGTCCTTGGAACAGGGGCCCTGAGCAAGGCGAGGGGCCTAACGACGATAGCAAGAGAGAGGGGGAAAATGGATAACGAATAAGGAGTAAATGCTAGAAAATAGAGTTGGTGGTGGAAGAGAAACGAGGTCGACGTAGGTTTCGTGTTTTCTGTGCCTGAGCAACAGAGAAACTGGGCTTGAAACTGGTTGATGCTGATGGTGACGGTTCCTGTCAGTGGAATGGACAACTCCTAGTGGATATTCCCAGTGAGTTTCAGTGGGCTTCCGGCGGCCGAGCAAGGTACCCACAGCCTTTGGAGGGGCTCTGACGGAACCGGCGGGAGCGGGCTAATGGTACATTGACAGTCTGACATGGTGTTAGTGAGGGCTGCATTGATACGGTAGTAAACTAACATCACGTGTGGGGAACTTGGGTATCCTTTCTACGCCCGACATGTCCGGATCTCCCCAAGGTTGAGCAAGCCCACGATCAGAGTGGCTGGACCTGGCGCTTGTCAGCCAGGGACTGGTTCCAGGTTCTATCTGGACAATGGGGACTTTGATGACGAATGGAAGCCTTGGTGAAGCAACCCGTAGACGTCGTCACTCAAATCGAATACTTCTCCCACCAACAGCAGCACTCTTCCAAGAGCCTCGAATATCTCCTTTTTTTGGCATCTTTTGTTTGCATAACAGAAATAACAGGCAGAGGCAGCTGGTTTCGGCCGGGCGGCTACACCTCCAGCTGAGGCGCCCCCTGGTTTCACGTTTGTTAGCGTCGCATCCACTGATCCCAGTGCATCTTGGCAGCTGCTATTTCCAGCTGTCGCGATACATTTCGCGCCGCGCCCTCTGCGTGAGATCTACGTCTTAATCAAAGCAACAACCAACAGCATTGTAAGTGTCAGATGTGGAGAGAGGTTTATAATGCCCTGGTTATTCTGCTGCGTCCAGCGCTTCGATTCTGAGACATGGTCTTGTCGTAGAGAAGAGAGGTGAGACAATGTAATCAATCCGACCTCTTTGCCAGAGCAACAAAACTGTTGTGTTCAAAGGGAGGTTTGATGGATGGTGCCCTTTGTCTGATACATCTATCGTATTGAACCTTTTTGACGCGAGCGAAGAACAAGATTAGTCATGTGAACACATACTAGCCAGGAGCAACTATATAACGCCCTTTATTCAATGATTCGTTGCATAGACTATTTCATACTCTAACAATTTCAAAACATGACCATCCGTATCCGTTATCATCCATGACCCAATATCTACACTCGTACAAGCATGACAAGATGATCGTGCGCAAAGTCAAATCAATAACCGCGGAAAGACCAAGCCATGTTATGTTCCCTTTATCCCATCTCAGGCTCTTATGCCAACATCACTCAAAGCTCCTCCTCCTCCCCCCTTCCCCGACGATACCCACGCGCCGCCCTTCTCGCCCTCCTCTCCTCTCTGGCCCTCTCCCTCTCAAGCTCCCTCAGCTCCGGCATAGGATGGTGGTAGCTCTTGGTTCCCAGATCGCCGCTGTCATCCGTCGTCCTGGTGACTTGCGACCCATCCAGAAGGCTCTCGCTCACCTGGCTGTCCGCTCGAGTGTAGCTCTCGGCACGCTGGTAGCTAAAGTCGCGGCGGGCTGCTCGGCCAGCCTCGCGAAGTCGTCGGGCCTCGGCGCGCATGCGTTCCTTCTCACGGTCGGCACGGCGGTCAGCCGTAGAGTAGACCTTGCGGATGCCACCGTTGGCCTTGGTGGGCGTGGTTGTGGGGGTCGTCTGGCGGTCAGACAGGAGGTTTGTCGAGACGTTTGATTCAGTGCCCGGGTTCGTAGATCCGTCCCACTGCGAGCCTTCGCTCTCCTTGTTCAGTCCGCCCACCCGTGCAGCCTTCTCGTGTCGATATTGGCGAAGCTCCTTCTTGGCCGCGTGCTCAGCATGCTCGTCCTCCACGCCCTCGTCACCAACGAATCGGTCTTTGGACGGCTTCTTGCCTCGCTTCGCACGGTCTCGCTTCTCCTGCTTGCGGCGTCGCTTCTCACGCGCTCCGATGTCGCTCGCTCCCGCTGTGACGCCACTCAGTGATGTGCTCTCCGTGACCACGGTTTGGCCATCGTCGTCTACCACGTCTTTGTACACGCTGCCGCCGCCTAGATTCGTTGGCCGTGTGGCATTGGAGAGGATTGTGCCGTTTGGACCTGTGCGTCGCAACACCGTACTCTTGTAATCATCCCAGTCTGTCTCCTTGAACTGGAAGCCGCCGTTCTTGGCCCAGAAGAAGAACCAGATACCAGTGCATACGATACCGACGCCGATAAGTGCAAAGAGAACAAAAAAGCCGACGTTGTTGACGTTGTGCGGGTCGAATGAACCTTGCCCCGGCACGACAGTTGGCTTATGTCTCTCCGGCTTCTTCTTGTTGTCTTTATCATCTTTGTCACGAACTAGAAGCACCTTGCCAGCCTCGATCAAGTGGCTCGAGACCGTGGCAAAGGCCTCGGCGGCACGAGGAGCGTGCTGTGTGAGTGAAGGCGCGCTGCGCAGTGTACGGACGATTGCTGGCGCCATGATGGGGTAGACTGAATGAGGAGATCTCGGTCGGCGATGAGAAGTGGTATGTGCAAGCTGGGCTTAGGATGCTGGAGCCCAGCCGAGCTCGAAGGTAACAAGACCAGGTCGTTAAACTGGGTGTGGTTGTTTGTCCCCAATATGGATGGAACTATTTTGTCGGTAGTGTGTCGAGAAAAGCGTCGTGATGAGTTTTGGGAGATGATGTCGTTCTGGAAGAAAACAGGGTGAATGAATTGGCGTGACGGGAGAAGAGTCTTGCGTGGCTCTCGGTCGAGGTGCGTGTGCTTGGTTAACCCAGAAACGAGGCCCGAAAAGTCCGAGGCTGGGGTGTGTAAGAGAGGTGGTTGGCGACTTCAACGTTGCGTGGCAGCGTTTGACCCAGCGCTCTCTCCGTACTCTTTAGAAACCTGTCAGACCGGCATAAGAGAGCCTATGGCATCAGATGCTGACATTGGTGTACGGTACAGAATTTCGGCATCTTTTGGCCCTTCTTTGACTTCATTTCTCAGCGTGAAGGCTTCAAAACCGGCCGGCCGGCAGCTACACGAAAATGACGTCAGAAGTAAACAGTCCTTCTGCTGACCCGACAACCTTCAACTGACACTCCCTTTCAGAATCCACACACCCGTCAACCAATCAAAGCCATCCACGACCCCGCGGCCCACTTCAGCACGGAATGGCTCCATATCCTTCGCCCACCCCTTACTTGCACGCCCTCTTTCCGCCGATTCGCGCGCCGTCCCCTTCCCGGAGTCCCGAAACCCAGCTCCGGCGGCTGAGGTCCAACTCCCATCGGCCAGAGAACATTCTGGCGTGTCACGCGCGAGATGAGCTTTCTCAAGTACTCGCATTGCCGTTCTTAATGCCTATGATGGTGCTTGAGCATGCCTCAAGATCTAGTGCTGACCTATCTCATCATGCTTGACATGTATGAGACTTCCCCTGTCTGATCTAGTACCTCATGTAATGCCCGAGGAAGACGGCTCAATGTCACGGCTTCGGGGCCATGAGGTCTGTCCCATGGCTATGATAAGAATGTACTGGTATCTTCTACCTTAACTAACGGACTTTCGGATAAGGCATTGACGGCGAACCAATGCTAGAACCCGGTCACTCTCACCTTGCGCTACTGTACGGATTTAAAGTCATGCATTAATCAAGAAAACAGTTACCAGATCACCAACGCCTCATACAAGTCAGTTTGTGTATCTGAGACAAGGACTTGCCAAACATATAACATTCATGCTATCGTCAGACATTCCTCTCTCACGAGCTCATAACAGTCGCAGTGCATATCTACACTTTGGCAAATCGTATCCGTTTCAAATCGCGCGATTCCACATATTCTTAATCCAAGTCTATACCTCCGTTTGACTTTTCCTGTTCATCCACAATCGTTTAGTTCCAGTTCCAAAACACAGACATGAGGAGACGAGCAGGTCTGAGCACAGGTACTCAACATACTCTCCCTCAACCAGTCCAACCCCCACATGTTTCGCACAACAGCATAATCGAAAACCCAAACGTAAATGTCATGCAAGTCGTAACAAATGATTATTCTCTGCCAGGCAGCAGATGAAGGCGCGAACCTCCTTTGCCCGTACAATCTATCGTTCTGGTGACGCTGGTAGAATAAGCGGTCCAGCCAAGTCAACTTCCTCCTCTTACGCCATGCGCAACAATGCGATACCAAGCCGCACCCAGGACCATGGCTCACGTAGCTTCCCCCAGGGAGGTATGCCAGTCCGGTTGTAACAGCGAAAGAAATAACACGGGGAGTCTGTATAGTTCCAAACCCACCCCAGCCCAATCCAGGTGACAGGGGACCATCATGATCAACTAGGTAGCCCCAACCTTCCGCCAAAAAACGTGTCGGTAAACAGCTTCCGCCAAGTGACAATCTTCCATATCCATAAAGAGGACATCCCTGTATCCTTCCATTACTTCAACCAAACTTCAAAACACCCCTTTTGGGTATACATGATTTCCAAGGCAGGATGGGCTTTCAATAAGCGCCGTTGGTATATGCGAACTGAGGTGGGAGAGGACGAGGCCGAGAAACCAGCCCAACGTTCCTTGTCTCTCCATCATCACCGCTTTTGGGGTATCAACTTTTCCTGCCACAAGGCCAATGAGTGGGTTTCGACCCACAAACACAAGCATAGGGATACAGGCTCAACGACAAATTCCATGCTGGAAAGAGAAACTGCGGCTTGGCGCAGTATAAAATGTCCACCGAATGCTCGTCTAAGGACGACGGGTAAGATACAGATTAAAGGTGAAGTGCTCATTTCCGTCGGGGTCCAAGTGCAAGGAAAAATAGAAGACAAGAAATAGAAATATATCAAAACAAAATCCAAAATATCGCACGCTTGTCATCAACTTTGGTCATCTCTCATAAGAACAATCATCATCAGTAAATGTAGTCGTCGAGGGCAAATGTCGGATCGTATGGAGCGTGGTTAGGGGGATAGCCGCGGTACGAGTCTGACTGGCTAGGAGCGCGCGGCCGGTAAGGCAGAGCCTTCTGATCCGCCCGGCTCCTGGCGTCCTCGATTTGGTAGATGGTGCTAGCACGGTCGCTACCAACACGAGAGCCGCCAGATCGGCTGGTGAAGGTGATTTCGCCTCCGTCGGCGCACTGGATCTCAGCACCTGGTACTCGTACGACGGCCGAGCCTGAGACTTTGATGGTGACATTGTCGGTGTCGCTAGATGAAGACCGGGTGAGACCAGTGGTGTTGCTTCGCTTATACTCGCTGTCATCGCCGCGGCTACCGCTGCTCCGTGTCGAACGGCTGCTGCCACCCCCAAGCCGGGGATTGCTGGCCTTGCGTAGAGTCTCGGCAGTCAGAGGTACGCCTGGACCACCATTTATGTCGTCCTGGTACCGCAAAGCGTCCAAGTACTTATCCTCATCAAGGCTCACGCCTCCGCTGCCCAAGGCACGGTCGGGGCCATACCAAGAGTCTCTCCGACTGCGGGCGGCTACGATATCAACACCAGGCTGCTCGTAGGCGACAGAGCCACGTCGAGCGCGGGCCAAGGCCGTACGACGGTCAAAGTTGGGTTCGGGTGACATGTCGTTGAAGAGCTCAGCATTGCCTCCGAAATCATCGTCATCGTAACCCTGGTCCACAAACCCGACACGGCTTCGGGCAGCCGGCGGAGGCCGAGAGGGGGTTCGCGACTTTTGCCGAGAGAGCGCTTGCTGAGGCGGTGGTCTGAACGGAGTGGTTGGTGGCAATGCAGATTTAGGCCTGGGGATATTACCGGGAGGAGGCATACGCCTGCGGTCCTCGTCGTTCTGTTGCTGATGCTGTTGCTTCTTGGAACGAGAGGCACGCCTCACAAGACGAGGATCGGGTTCATCCTCGTACTCTTCCTGAGGATATCCGACGTCAGATGGTGGGGGTGGCTGCCGAAAACCGATGGAAGAGGCCGGTCGGTTGAAGCGGGTCCTAAGGTGGGCGTTTGCTTGCTGAGAAGTCATGTCGAAGAAACCGGGAGTCCCAGGACCAGTCGAAGGTGGAACGCCGACCACAGAAGGAGATTGTCCTCCAGGATAAAAGGGCGGTGGTGGGAAAGAACCGACAGGAAATGAAGGCTGAGAATGCTGAGAGTGGTGCCAACCCGCGTTGGCAATCGGAGGGGTAGCGGTTTGCCCAGGGTAGTAGCTGTTAGGTCGAGTTTGGGCGCGGGGACGCATGCCCGAGACGGCAGGCTGCTGGACGCCGTAGCACGAAGGATCTTCGACATGGCCTCTACGATACTGCTGAACAACAGGTTCGGTTCTGGACTGAGTAAGAGATGTGGGCCGAGTCTTCCTGGCAGGCTTGGCCTCGCGCTCCTTCGCCTCGCGCTCCTTGGCCGCTTTGGCTTCGGCACGGACCTTTCGCTGCTGTTGCTCAGCTGCCTCTTTCTGCTTCCGCTCCTTACGGCGTCGATCCTTTTCGCGTTGCTCACGCTCGTATTCCCGACGGGCGCGATCCTCTCTGCGGGGGATATGATCGGAGTCGGTCAAGCCGTCGCTTGGTGACGAGTCGGATCTCCGGTTGGAGTACCGCTTGTCACCGCGGGATTTGCCGGTGTTGGGTCGTTCCTTGAAGGGACTGGCGGGAGCTTCAGAGACAGCATAGCGGCGGGTACCTTCGATGCCCTCGAGGACAGAACTGCCAGAATCCTCCTCTGCATCCTCGACATAACAAACATTCTTCGACATTGCGAAGTTGGAGCGACGGGATGGCGCGATCAGAGTTTGGCCGCCCGAAGGAGCGTTTGATCAAAGAGGGGGTTTCGTCAGTCTCCAAAAAGGGCCGCACTAGGGCGGGATGGGACGGTGAGTCGATGCAATCGCAGATGTTGGCGGTGAGAGCGTCGACGGCAGCGACAGTGACGGTGATTGCAATCGCGAACGCGGTACTTTAACGTCCCCTATTGTCGACTCGAGTGGCAGACATAGGAGAGTTCTCAGATTCGTTGATGGAGACAGCGCAGGCTGAACAAATCGCGGATAAAATATTGCTGCTGCTGAGTCGGTTGAAGAAGGCGGTGACGATAGTGGCATAAACTGGGGCGCTTGTTGATGGAGACGCTAGTGACGATGTCGATGTCGATACCGAAGCTGGAGTAGATCAAGATGAATAGCGATGCTCGGCTTGAAGCGAGGGCAAGACGAGGAAGCAAACGAAGATGTTTTAAAGACAAGATATCGAATTGTCATGGGGAAGGCAAGAAGAAGGAGGGGAGGAGGGGGAAGAAGCGATGGGCATGGATGGACGAGATGGTCTGTTTTTAATAAAAGTGGTGGTAATTTCAGGGCCTGGGGGGGGGGTTCAGCTT
>JAAVUK010001232.1:0-23097 GCA_014899095.1 Fusarium buxicola | reverse complement strand
GGGTGCGGGGTTTGGCGGGCCGCTGGCACCACTGGAACGGATCAGGCGGGCGCTAGAACAGGCCCCTAGGGGACCGCTGAATGCTTCCGACTGGTTTGCTTGGCAGGGTCCCGAAACCATGGGTGGTGGCATGAGGCTCTAACAGCTGTCTACCCTGAATATGGCCCTATGACGGGAGACAATGAGCCCAACATGGCTTTGACAAGGTCATTTGCCGTAGTGAGTGTGTATTTTAACCGGTAAATAACTCGAGTATGTTTAATCACGACTGGACCAACCTTCAGTAAGGCCCAGATAGAATATATTTCCATCCTTACCAGGCAATCAGGTACCACACAATGTGTTTAGCTCCTCAACAAAGGTTGCATTAAGCTACTCAAGCCTCCATAGCATCAATCGAGAGCATGAATATGGAGTAATAAGCAAGAACATGATGCATTGTGCATACCAACGCCTATTGATTGTGATATAATTATCCAAGGTCAACGCATAATTGGGGATATTTCTCAATGGGCCCCAACCACCAACAGCACGAGACTTCCAGGAAACAGCCTCACAGTGAAGAAAGGAACAATTTCAAATGTTCTTGAAGAAGACCGTTCGAGACCTCAGGAACTTTGGAATATCGTCGCCTAAGTTAGCAACCCAACCTCAGTATTACTGGCTTAGGAATTGATTGACCCGTAAACACCATCTCGATCTCCTGCCATGATGTAATGCCCCCGATGACGGCATACACTCCCCTTGTCGACGTCAACGTGCAATCACCTCCTCCACTGTTCGGCATGAACGCCGTCTCTTGCTTTGTACTTAATACACTCCACCTCAGCATTCTTCAGCATCTGAGACCATTCCACATTCAACTCATCGATCTAAACCACTCCTACTCCAGCTTTCCCACCCTCTAAACCAAAGAAAAAACCGCCATCATGCCTGAGGGTCGCGAGTCTCCCTCTCCCGAGCGCCAGTCCGGCCGCCAGCAACATGATGTCCCCGGCTCCGGCAAGGGCGTCAACGAGACCGACAACAAGGACCCCAAGGGCCAGCTTGATGTGAGATCCCTCCTAGGCCCGTTGCACATCCAAGCTCTCAGCGCTGACCTGTGTATAGAACCTTTCTTCAAACCCCAGGGGTATCACCGAAGATGTCCTAAAAGACAAGTTCGCCAAGACTGAGCAGAAGAAATAGTCAGTCACCAAAACCATCCTTGAGGGAATAAACTAACAATAATTTCAGAACAATTCATTGACGATAATCACGACTTAATGGAAATTACCGCATTTATATAGCTCTAATACAATATGATTGTGGAATCAAATCGAATCAATTTGAAATTTCTTGAACTTGCTCCGTGCGTGAAAGTCGTAACAATTCATTACAAAAGCCGCCATAAAACTATCTTATCAAGCAGGGCTCAGTAGTCCTTTTCCTCCAATATCCATTGCATGAATTTAATGCTTCTCTCCTCCCTCAGGCGCGCTGACGTTGGGAACATTATCCGTAGGTGCAGGTTGAGTGGAAGTCCCGAGAGCATTACCAGGACCCGACTCGGGCGCAGCTGTACCAGAAGTCTTCTCTTTGCCAAAGACCTTATCAAGACCAGCAGCCTTGTAAGCACTTCCACCAGCCTCCTCCTTCTTCAGATCAGCCAAACGTTTTGCCTCGGCATGAACCTCCTGGACTTGTCGGCTGCCATCCGTGTAGAACTGGGCAATCTTCTTGCCGGTGGGCGTGTTGGCAGCCGTCTCAAAGTATGAGCTCAAGCCGAGCCAGAGGCTGTTGACACGCTGGGTGATGCCGTAACTCTGATCAGTGGCCTTGGCTCGGTCGCTGGCATGATACTTCTGGTCGAGGTTCTGGAGGGTGGCGAGGAAACGGCTGGAGACGCCGTGCTTGGAGTCGAGCTCAATACCGCGCTGGATGGCAGCGTCTCCGACCACGTAGCCATGGGCGAGGTACTCAGCCAAGATGCGGGCGCGAGGCTTCTCTTCCTGAGTGATCTCGTCGGAGTCGCGATCAGTATTCTTAGTGGGGTGAGCGACATCATCTTCGTCATCGCCGCCGGCGCTGGCGACCTCGAGATGGTTGGGGCCGAGCTGAGTGTTGTGGAGGAGGAGAGCGGTCTTCTTGGCCGTCTCCTTCTCGAAAGTGACTTCGGCAGACTTAGTCTCGCCCTCTTCGGTGACCTTGAGATCAGCGATCTTGCCGCTGGCGGGAAGTTAGCTGTAAGTTCATCGAGGCATGGGAGCCAGTGCGTGGCGAGATAAACTTACCAGAAGCTGAAGAAATCTCTGATCTCGCTGTCGCTGGTCGACGACGCGAGGTTCTTGACGTGAACAGTAGAGTTGGAAGACATGGTGAATGTGTTATTTGGGTCGATAGAGTAGGATGATATTGTTGTTGCTGTTAGGAGGGGTAAACAGAGGGGTATCAAGTTTGTAGTGTGTAAGATTTAGAGACGCGGCTAAGCGAAGGTTCTTATAAAAACGCGGGAAATGGTAGGAATGACGACACCAAGGCTGGATCGTGACGAGGAGAGGTACAGTAAGGCGACGTGTTTGGTTTGTTTGGTGCTGGGCTTTGACGGAGGGGACTTGGGCTTGGAGACGGAGGGAGCTGGTGATGATGATGCGGGGCAGAGGGCGACGTCATTGACACCACTATGGGTGGCATGATGGGCGGTGCAAGTGTGGCTGTGCAGCAGCATGCTGTTAGGAGAGTACATAATCTTAACCTATTTTCTGGGGGCTAAGGATGTACTGATCAACTTGAAGCTGGAAATGTTGGGGACTAGCATTTGTTGGAGAAACAGAAACAGCCAGGAGCTCTCCAGGAACGCATCCCTTACGTCGTTGCGTGGCGAGATGATAGACAATCTCAACCAGAGAAACGCGCTTCTTGACATGTGAAAGACATTTTTTCTCTTAGGACCATTCTTTTTGGCAGATGTGTTTGTCTACAGCATTCTCTCATTTCCGACACTCTTTTCGTAGCGCTCCCATCATTCCGTCCAGCATAAGTGTCATCAACATGTCGCACATACACCAGAAACGATTGAGACACGCGATGCACCGGTTGCGTGTCTGACACGCGTACTTTATGCTTTGCCTCAAAGACCTTCCGCGGCATTTCACTTTCGCTTCTTGCTCTGATATCGCGGCATTGATGCTCTATTAAGCTCTTACAATTCTGACAGAGCGATGAACACGCACTCGGCCGTAAAGGGCGCTAGCAGCTTGTACAGTAATTATACTCTCCATCTCTACCACATCACCACTTGAAAATATCATACTCCAAAGACTCCTAAGGATGAGACGGACGTCACGACTTTACTTTCCTATCAAACGTCTTGTCCATTCGTTCTCTACGATACTGTAGAAGCTTGCTACCTAATTACCTTAGCGACACTCGTGCGAATAGCTGTACAAACTGCGCCTCATCACGGCCTTGCCAGCCACCGACAGTGAGACTCGATCCCGATCAACCCCTGTTCGTTAGAAAATGCAGAGCCACAACTCGAATAAATTGATGCATTTCGGTCCTCATCTACTCCGTATTCCTTACCGTGCTTGAATCCTCGCTTACCATCCTCACAGAGCAGATCCGACGTCCAGGGGAAAGTCATGCCTTCGTCCAATCTCAAAACATGTTCTTGTGGCTAACGCCATCGTGCCACCAAACTGAACAGGAACATCGTCACGCGACGAAGCCTCCCACAATGACCCGCCACCCGTTTGTTCAGTGATTCCTCATCAGGCCAAGCCCGAGCTCTAAGCCCACTTTCCCGCTTTTCCTCCGTCCTAAACGAGTGTTGGGGGGTCATAGGACAAAGTTGGCGATCGCCTCGGAGGCCAGGATCATGGGAATCCCTGCACCTGGAACTCTCTCCATCCCAACGAACTTTGAATATCCGTAAAAGGGACGACAATGAGGCCACAATTTGTCTATCTCGGTCTCTACTGTATCCCCTACGTTGCTCGGTAATTGCCCATCTCCTTGCATTGATCAAAGGCTTATTGCCATGTGCCTCACATAAACGGGATCGATCCATCACGGACTTCAAGGCGGTCAAAGCGGCCGTTCCCTCCCCGGACAGCATTGATGGTTTTGCAACCCTAGCCCATTTGGTATTAATAGCTTGAAAAGCTTGAAAGGAGCACACCATGGGGACTCCGTTTCGCGCCTAAGGAAACAAGCTACGTAAAAGCAACCCTTCTCCCAGTTTTGGTGTTGGTGATATTGGTCCTTCACCGCCCTCATGCTCATCTTTTATCTTCTTCACTGATCAGAGTTTTTGCAGGCGCACACAAAGCGTCTCTGAATGGGATTCCTGCAGAGTTGTTGAGTGCAAGGTGAGCAGAAATCTCCCGCCTCTTTGAGGAATACGCGACTGACCGTATGTGTGGATTAGACCATGCTTCTTGCCTAGGTACTCATGCCTCTCGTTCCAAGTTCATCTGCGCTGCCGAGCAGCATGCCGACTTTCGCTTATCTGCGCGAGCAGAAGATTCTCAACATCATCTACATCGCCCTCTTGAGCATCGAAGCCCTCATGGTCCTGGGCGTTGCCATCATGGCACTCGTCAAGCGATTCAAGGCCTACCGACGACTCAGGTCGAAATATTCAGTCACATCTCCCACGTACTACCCTACCGAGGACTTTATCTATCCCGACATGAAGAAGACGTTATTATGACAACCGCAGGCCGATGATCACCGGCAGCTCAATAACTGGGCATTGCCCATCGAACGACCACTGAACGACCAACATCGCCCTTTGTTCCTTTGTTCCCCCATACGAACCGAAACCACTAGCGCGAACGGTTGTACATGAAACACCAGCACCTGTGCATGAAGAGAAGGGCTGTTCGCCCTTTGAGCAGGACATCAGCGTTATGAAAGCATTTGCATCCAAGTGTTCACTCTGTGGTGAACACTATGAGTAACGACTATATATACCCCGGATTTCTAGTTAATTCAGAGTTTTCTTCTCATCATCCTTCCTCCCTCCTCGCCATTTTGCGGTTACAGCAGAGCTGAGTTCGTGAGGTTGCAAACCTGACCCTCCAAGAACTACTAACTACAGCATTCAATCTCGTCCACCCCTAACAGCACAAATGAAATGTCGAGTGGGAATCAGCCCATCCATGCGTCTGGGTCGCCCTGCCCGCACTGCAATTTCTACCCTTCCCACGGCACATACAAGGTGTGCGAGGCCTGTCGGTACGAACTCGGTCACTACAAGTGGCAGAAATTCCTCAAGGATGGCGATAAGGACTGGGTGACTTATCACCTGGTCCGCGGCGGAGACCTTCCGGGGCGCGCCTTCGTGGAGAGCCAGATTCGTGAACGGTTGGTCCGCGAGAAACGCTGCCGGAGACTCGACTGCGGAAAGGACAGGTTCTCTATCTACCTGCATTGCACCGCCTGTCGAGAGAAACTCGCCGCCCAAGGATATCTTGAAGCGGCGAACCTGAAGGAAGTGATGGCAGTTCCGAAATCGATCTTGACTAACCATTTGGGCCACATACCCCAGGTGCCTCCCATGAGACAGCACAGCAACTCAAAGGTTGAAGTTCCTCCAGATGGATGGATGTGGTCAAGCTCACTGGGCAGGTTTGTTCATCCAGATACCATTGACAAGGATGTCTATGGTAGAAACCGAAGCCCTGAGGATATGGTCTAAACCTACGGCTCATAGAGTTGCCAGAGAGAAGATGGCCATGCTTACTGTAGCCGACGGAAATACCAGAGGCTGGACCCCTCTGTCAATAGTCGACCTTGAATGGCTCAGGTGAGTCATTCAAGGAGGCCCAAGAACCTGGAACTCGATCACGCCCTGCGGAGTGAGTATGTCGGCCACGGCCATTGATATGCCCTTGAGAGACGAGCTTGTGGAGTATGATGTTGGATTGAAGATGAGATTTTGGACGAATACAAGGTAAGCCAGGGGGGAGGGACCTCTTATGTACTAGGTGAGTAACTCGATGCTTTTCTCTTTGAATATTTCCATTTTCCTCGTGCGCGAAGATGCTCTAAGTGATGTGCTTAATTGACGAATATGTGCCCTTTAGCAGTCAAGTCCATTTGCCTTGATTCTTCTGTCAAGTGGTTGGAGTTGCCATATAAGAGGGATTGGAGACCATTGCTCTGCTGGTGGGCAAGGAAAAGGATCTTGAAAGCATCAGATGATCGATCGTATGCCTGCCTACCTGTGCCTGGCCTCACTCCCACCCCAGCCACCGTCAGTGAACAGACAGCGCAACAGTCGCAATTGATCCTCCAATGTTAGTTAATTGGCTTGGGTTTAACAACGCTGTCTAGGCTGCAATGTTGAGGTTCTGTAAGCTTTAGCGGAGCTGCAAACAGCAATCTCACCAACTGCCGTGTGAGTCAGGCCGCGCCAGGCAAACTTGAGCATCACCACTCGATATAAAAGAAGCATGGACAGTGACCAGAAATTACAAGATTAGAGATTCTAATACAACCCAGCTTCACAGATTCTCATAGTCCATCTTTTTCGTTCCATTCTAATCCATCCATGCCTTGATCCTAAATACCAATAACAACCAACATATGGTCTACACCACTGGGAGCATGAAAGAGATTGCCACTCAGCCCCGAACTCGCAAGAAACAAGGAAACGCGCCTCGTCAATTACAGCATTCACGCCAAGTGTGAGCTCGGTACTACTAAGCTCCGCACCAGCGAGTTGTTGGTAGACTTGATCGGCCGCCATACTTCGCAGACAATGCAGGATGGATTCTAAACGCTCTTCTCTAAATTTTCAATACTTGCCCTTCGACATTCATTTCGAAGTGGCCAAGCATCTCACGTATCTAGAAATCCTCAAACTCACATCGACAAACCGCTTCTTCCACCGAATTCTTGACCCGAAAGCCATCCTGGACAAGTCAGAAATCAGAACCTTCCTCTCCGACAGGACGAATCATCTTCAGCAAACAGGGCAAGATATATTTGCCTGCTTCAATTGTTATCGGGTTTTACCAAAAAAGAAATTTGGAAGGAAGAAGGACTTTTCCGAGTTTGGCTTCGGAGGCCGAATATGTATGGACTGCTCCGCCAACCTCAGGTTATTCGACCACTTACAGCCAATCGCAAACGCATATACAAAGTTGATCTACTACTTCTGCCATAACTGTGGCAGGTATGAGACAAAGTCTGCGAGATGCCAAGGGAAGCGTCTTGATGGGGAGTCTGGAGAAGACGAGGCCTCAGAGGCATTCTCGCTTTGTTCGAAGTCCAGGCGGCCGTGTCATGGACTCGAAACGCTCCCTACACATCTTTTGGCCAAGGTTTCTTCATTCCTTGGCTTTCAAGATGTGCTTCGCTTCGCACAAGTCAGCCGCGCCCTGAACGACACAGTCGAGCCCAACAGATGGGTCCCGTTGCCCAGCCGTTACCGCTTCGTCCGGGACAAGTGGACAGAGCGCGTCCTAGACTTGGATGGGGACAAGATTAATTCATTCCCCTGCTACATGTGCTCCCGAATACGCCTCAAGGAGAAGTTCACCGAGAAACAGCTTGAAATGTCAGAGAAACACCCAGAGACAGCTTGGAAGCTGCGCTGCCGAGCGTGCGTATGGCTAATGGGCCGTGGTTCGAAGAGCGTAACAGGCATTGAACACAGGCGGCGACGGATGTGCGAGATTTGTAAGTGTATCAAGCACGCGAGGAAGCCGTGTGGTGGGTGTATGGAGCTTTATGTGCAAGGGGCGATCGATCGCAAGACTATGTACGCGGAGGAGGACGGGATGATGCTCGACTATCAGGAGAGCCTAAACAGGTTAGATGGCGTGTTTGACGGGGAAGACTGGGCTGGAGATGAAGAAAGTCATGACTTGGGATTAGGAGATCTTCTATGACGGGCGTACGGTGCTTTTGGTGTTTGGTATTGAGTTCATTATGTCGCTTTCTACACGAGTGAGTTACTGCTAGAGTATAAGTAAATTTCCGTCAGGTTTTCCTCAAAAACATCTCCGGTTGTCAAAACATCTTGAATTGTTTTTTTCCAGCGTCGATGATAGCATAGTTTAATTAGCAACTCCAAGCATCGAGTCACTGCCTAGTTGCCCATAACTTACACGCTCGACCTACGAGCCCCTGATCAAGGTGTAATGCAGCCATCTTGGTATTGGGATTGCTGACGATCATTGACTCCTAGTACCTACCTACAGTACCTAGCCTTAAGGTGATTGAATGCATTTGTCTCCGCGAGGGTAATAAGCCTGGGACTTAGGAGATTAAAATCTGGCGAGGTTTATCTACACGTGCCTCAAAACTTGAACGATCGAATTGCAAAGCCTCAGACCTATGCATATGATAATTTCAAAGTCTTAGGATATAAACAGTGTCTAGTTCCATTATCTCTAAACTTTTGCTTGGGTATGAAAGTATGCTTCTATTCACTGACCCCCAACGCCTCCTTAAATTCGTCGAACCCCACCATTTATACGTTGCCTCTCGCAATAAGGTATGTGCAGAAAAGGGTGACCGCTTATACAAGATAAGGCTTCGCCGGCGTAGCGCTTATTTCATCTTGTGACTCGTCACTTCGTAGTAATGCTCGTGCTTCATGGACCCAGCAGTTGAAGACGTAGTATGTGTTTCAACATCTCGAACCATCTCGTGTGTGACCATAATCGCACCATTGCCGTCCGTGTTGTGAGGGAATATCTCCTCCGTGCTATCGTTCTTGGTGTGGCCACCCCCAACCGCATTGCTCGTCAGACCGTATGCATTGCTGTTCTTGGCCGACTTGCTCTGCAGGTAGTCCTTGTGGCTTTGGTTGAAGCTTTTGAGTGGAATGGATCCTGCCGTGGGTCTTTTGGACCCAGACCTCCCGTAATAGTTCTCAGAGGTCTTGTTGCTCGAGAGACCCAGGGCGTGATTGAGCCAGGGGATCTTCTGGATGACCTGTCGCAAGCAGGGAATCGTAGAGCAGATTACCAAGGCGCCGAGTTCGACTTCGGACCAAATCATCGGCTCGGCATATTCGTCTGTAAGAAGACTGGTTAGGATTTGTCCAATAACGTCATGGCGAAGAGCTTACAAGTGGTATCGAGGCCAATTCGTGTAACATAGACGATACGAATGATTGATATCGCGCAGACCCTGAAAGAGTAAGCTACAGTATAAATAACTGACGGGTACGGGTACTTACAAGAGACCTAGTGACAACATAGCAATCAAACCAAGTCGTTTTGCCAGGGGAAGCTGCAACCTCCACATCGCGGAAATGGGTTGAATGAACAAAAACATGTCGGTCAACATGTTGAAGACAAACTATTATCATGAGCATCATAAAGGAGCAGCAAAAGGGCAAGAAAAAACCAACCGTACTCCACCAGAGAACGTGGATGTTAAGGCATTTGGTGCCTGCGGGACGTTCTGCCATGTAAGTCGCTTTGAAGGGGTTGCATTGGAAGATCACAACGCAAGCTTCTTCAAGGGCTTGGAATGTTAGGAAGACACACAGCAACTTGTTGGCGATTCGAAGGGCTCGTTGAGGGTTGATCCGCAGGTAAAGGACAGCAAATGACGATTTGGCGAAAGAAACGCCAACACTGAAAGTCGACGAGCATACGGCCGTGTACTAAGGTTCAAGGAACATTAGCGACAGTCGATGGAGAAGGCTGGTTGAGGAGCCCTAGCTTACCTTTAGGAACCTTTCGTAGTCGTCTTTCGGGACATCGATTTTATGTTTTCCGAAGCCGGATTTGGTAGCTACATCTCGTTAGTGACTCGCCAAGGTTCTGACTCGAGGTTAAGGCGGTATGACTTACCCAGAATCACAGCAATACAGAGGACCATCAAGAAGGCCTGTCAAACCATGTTAGAACTGACTTGCAATCAAAACGAGACGCTGCTTGTTGCCCATCTCGTAGTACTCGGGAGTGTTGTACCCATGCGCCTGTGATCAAGTCTATCAACACACTGTCAGTATCGTCGTCTTGGATCTTGAGAATATTGGTGAGGTCGTACAATCATCCACGCCAGCTGTCTTCAAACTGGTCCTGATCCATATTCGCATCCCAATAAACACCGTCGTAAGTGAGATAATTGTGATCGACGCTGCCAGAAGCGCACCTGATAATTCGTCCGCCATTGCGCCTTTGTGGGTCGTTTCGCTCCCTGGCCCGATGTTGGTCCTCGAGTTTCGCAAAGAGGGTTCGTTGGTGATGCCGATCCTTTGGGTCAGAATCAGGGGAGAGGAAGTCTGGCGCCCACCGGCGTCTTAAAAGAAGATCTATGCTCGCATGTCCAGGTCGGCAAGAGGGGCGAACCACTTTGACACGAACGACCCACGATGCTGTCGACAAGGTCCTGGACGTTAGTGGCGAAAGAAAGGCGATGGAAGAAAAAACTGCGTTGCGTTCGCCCATGGCCTCGTGGGATTGGATGAAGGGGGATCAGCCGTGCTGGACAAGGAGAGGAAAGCTGGGGAAGTAGGGAGCAAACCCATCCGTGGGCCAGGGCCGGAGACGACGCCTTCCACTCTGATCTAGGATTCAATGACCGAGACTCGAGTGACGGCAAAGAAGCCAAGGTACAGTACAGCCATGATCCTGGAAAAGGGTCTGCCACTTCCGACCTAATCATAGGCCAGCGCGGAGTCGGGGATGGATTCGGGGAGACGACTCCCAACAGCCGACGAGAGGATCCAGTATTCAGAGGATCCAGTATTCAGAGGATCCTCGTATATATTATGTATGAGTGCGGAGACGGAACGACTTGGGGGCCTAGCTAGTTCAACGGCAATGAGCTCCACTAACGTCCTCCTGTGCTCATAGACATAGTGTCTGTCAAGAGAAGGGTTAACAAGGGAGCTGGGGAAATCCAAGACCAATAGATGACACGGCGATCTAAGCGCAGGCCAAGTTTCAGCCACGAATAACGGCCTCTCATTGTCTGGCTTGTATCAAGATGCTGTCTTTTCAAGCCGTCTTTATTAGTTGTCATGCTTACTAGCACGCCACATAGTCCATACCAAAACAAAGTCTCGAGAGCTGTTGGCTCGACAGCAAGGGACCCAGGGTTGCAAATGAAGCTTATTGGTTCTGTCGGCTAGTCTTGTCAGAGAAAGGAGCTTCAAGTCTCGGTAGGCTATCCAGGGTCATGCGATGATCCATTCCTGGTCCACCATCACCGCCCTTGGAGGAACAGTCGGGCCAAAAGATGTGTCCAGCCCATCTCTATCTTGCGAATGTGTCTTGAGAGGTCCGGCACTACGAAGTACGAGGAACGAAATACAGGGTCTGGGACCTGGATAATGCAGCTGGGGTCAGGCCTGTTGCTTTGTCAATACCACGAACAATCGAGCCAATAACCATTCTCGGGGCCCGGGAACGGCCTCCCCGTACCACCTCCTGTGTCTCGATGCCACGAACCTGGACAATGGTATGTTGGTGATTGCAGATGGCTTCTTTCCAAAGGCATGGACTGCCACGAGACAGAGGACAGACAGTACTCGGAAGCGAGGAGCCAGCGACGACTACGGATAGTTACAGCCTCATCAGTCGTTGGACGCCTCAGATCTCTAACATAATGGGCAGCCGTTTTCCCTAGACTAACTAGACTAGCCCGCCAATGATCGACGGCGGCCGGCCGGTGGGAGACGGATGAACTAATCTCATCGACCCGCTCTCCCGTTGAAGATCAGCGGCAAATTGAGGGGCCGGTCGTGCGGCACGTAAAGATGGACTCTGTCGAATCGAGCTCCACAGCGGCTTGGAAGGCTTGGGAGACTTGGAAGACGCTGGTGTGAGACTTAGTGGCCTGCCAAAGGCGACGATGACAGCTCGTGTCTACGGAGTAACTAGTCTAGGCAGCTGACGTTTCAAGAGGTCATCCATCCTCATCCTAGGCGCAAAAGAAATAGGCACTGGAGTCTTCAATTTATCAGAGACGCATGCCGGCCAAGCGACGATCCAGGCCCAGGTCCACAGCAGTAAATCCAAGAACCCGGCAGTTGAGTCCGATTACCCATGAATGAGGATTTGAGGAGCTACAGTAATGCCTGTTCCTAAGAGAGGGTCTGGGTTCTGCACAACGGTTTCGCATGGCGTGAGGTGCTTGATCCCGACGACCCTTGCGTCGATTAATCCTGACGAGATCGGCACTGCTCCTTCAACCAGACAATAATGATACGTTGAAGCATGTGGCTTGACTCTTTCGGGGCTTGTTCACTTCTCTGGAGACTGGGCGAACGATGATACGCACCAACAATGGACGGCCAACAATGGACGGAAGAAGTAACATGGCCGCGACATGTTGCTTTTGCACGAACCAACGGCAACAAACATGATTCTCGTACGTACTACGTACGTACCTAGAAAAGACCAAGGACGAGGGATCCTTGCAACTTGTTACGCCAAGTCACTGGGTAGGGGGTCCCATGCGTGGAATGTCTGTTGAGAACTTTGGAAGGTTTTCGGTTCTTTACCTTGTCGGCTTCTGTATCGAAAACGGTGTAGTTGCCGTTGATTTTCACTGTCGTATACGAACCTGATCCGGATCAATCTCCCGTCTAGACGCGCGGACAATGAATTACCCGCATACGATTTGAACATTGCGCCGCCTAGAAGTTGAGAATCCACCGCGCATCGCACGCTGTGAGTAGCAAGATACTTCCTGAATAGCGAGTGACTTTACCCGCTGGTTACGAGACTCGTCGTTCTCAAGCCTTCAAGCCCAAGCCCCAACCCTTGATGCATCTTCGCATCGTTGTCAACGCCTGCAGCGCACGGATCGAATTTGAGTGGCCATGTCGTTTAAAGGAGAGCCCCCGGTCAAGGCCCCGGTCCTATCGCGGCTCAAGAAAGGTGAGTGAGGCGGCTGTCAGGCCAGACGAGGCAAACAAAGTGGTGACATCTTTCGTTCAGGTCTTGATGCCCGGCGAAGCTCTTCAGCAGTGCTAGCCACAGCTGGGGTTTTCCATAAACTACAGTAACTGTATGCCGGCGAACCAAGCTTAGCTCCCGTCTATTGCGGGCAGATGCGTCGCACGGCGGTCAGGGGCACTTATCGTAGTTTTCACACTGTACACACTCAGCAGCTTCATCATCACTATTCCCCATTCCCCGCGGAAAAGTCCATCCTGAACCGTCCATGATAATGCCGAATGAACGCCCGTATAGGTCCCACCTCCGGCCGGCCTGCCTTCCGTGTCGGAAGCGCAAGTCGCGGTGCCAGTCCGAGGCCTCCTCCGAGTCTTGTCTGATGTGCCGGGCGCATTGCACCGATTGCGTGTTTCCCCCGGGACCCGATTCCGGAGCGAATCGGACGCCGGATACTCGGCGCCGGCGGCAGACTCGGTCGTCCACCGGAGTTGGCACCCCCAGACGCCGGCTTGAACAGCAAAACTCGATCCCGGAACCAGTCTCAGCTCCGATTTCAATTCAGGCCAGTGTAAATGTACCAGCTCCCAGCAACCCAATTGGAGTCTGTCGGAATGCGAAGACGGACGAGTCACCTCTGGCGCTCGGTTCGAGCGATGAGCAGCAGCACAATCTTCACATTGTTGGGCCGGCTGTTACATCGGACAACCAGGTTTTGTCTGACTACCTGTCTGCCATGCCCAGTGCAACCCGAGGATCAAGGATGGTCATGTCGGTGCCGGGTGGTAGATCTCGGCCGGTTCTATTCACCATGGTACAGAAACGGCCACTAGGACTAGACTCGGATCGCAGCCTGCCGGCGGAAAAGGTCCAAATGATCGAGAAGATACTAGAGCCCTTTGCGGCTGATGTGTTGGACGTGTAAGTACTTTGGTAAGTTGGCATTCGAGATCACTGATGGCTTTCAGCTACTTCGAGAAAGTCAACTCGTCCTTTCCTCTACTGGATGAGGCGTCTTTCCGCAGGCAGTATCGCGAGAATAAGAATGGAATATCCCCTGCGCTGCTTGGTTGCTTATATGCCCACGCTATTACGTACTGGGACAGCTCGCCAACTCTGTCCAGTCACAGATGCCCCGACAACCGCTTCATTTGGAATCTGGCCACTGAAGCCACCTATTCTCAACTGCATCGATCCCCCGGAATGTCCATCATTGAGGCAATCCTCTTAAACGTGGGTGGCCGCCCTACTACCTCTCTCATTGGTAATGGAGTGCTAGTAGGATCGGCTGTGGCCATGGCCCATTCACTTGGGCTGAACCACAATCCGATACCATGGGAGATGCCGCGATCCGAGAAGAATCTGAGAATGAAGATTTGGTGGGCTTTATTAGTTCACGATAAATGGTATTTGCATTCCTGAGCGCCGCATATTGATTGCTCTAACATGGACTATGCAGGACGAGCCTTTCGCATGGAACGCCTCCACTCATCTCAAAGACTCGATACGATGTGCCTCAGCCTACGATTGCAAATCTGTGCGACCATGGCTCTTCCCCAGACAAGACACTTAAAGCCTCCATCTACGTTGGCCTCGTTGGACTGACCGAAGTCTTGGATTTACACTTGAGGCACATCTACCACTTCAGCAACACTAATGAGACCAGAGATACAGCGCATCTAGAGCCAGCTCTCAACAATTGGGCAGATTCTTTGGGTGACGACATTCGCTGGGTCATTATCCGAGGAACCAACCTAGGTATTCCAGGTGCCGCCAACCTGCGCCTAGCATACCTGACTCTCCGGCTGCTGCTTCAACGAATCGAGCTTGAGGCGGAGAAGCGCATCCACGATGCAGGAGACAGCCGCCTATTGAACCGCTACATGCAAGCGCGGAGAACTTCTGAGGAAATTCTTATCCTGACGCAAGAGCTGCAGCCAGAGCACGTCGCCGATTTCTGGCTACCGAGCAGCGCCTTCGCGTTTTCGGCGACTGTGAGCTTCCTGCTGCGATGCGCTCTTGAGACGGAGAACTCGCCATCTGGGCTAGCACAGAGCAGCTCTTTGAAGATTGCCTCTGACCTCTTATCGGTTCTTCGCTCTCACAAAGAGAAGCATGCTTGGGATCTCGGCGACATCTGCCTCGCGCAGCACACCGAGGTCGTTGACAAGCTTTTGGCTATGGCACCACCTGAAGATCCGGAGCTGGATGGATCTCTGGACCTGGCAGAGTTTGTTATGCCGGACGCTTCTTTTATAGACCAGTTCTTTCCCAGCCTATGGGATCCTCTTCAGAATGCGTGGTAGGCAGAAATGTGAATGTGGCTTCCCGCCGCACACCTGGCCGCCCCATTTGTCAGTGACGAGAACAACAAAGACTACGACACGAAATCTGAGAGCTTTTTATTGTTTTCTAAAGGCTTCATCTGATTAATCCAAGTCCCTAAGCCAACGAGGAAGTGCTACGACGCGGCTACAGGATAGCTCGGCTTCAGGTACACCGAGCTGCCTCCTCCATCCGAAGACCGATGCTACTACTCTAAAAGTATAATACGGCTGTAGGCTATATAGATATCAATGCGTGGCTCCCTGTCATGAATCTTCGCTACAGTGGTTGTACAACAACCATCATCTTCCGTAGTATAGTGGTCAGTATGCAAGCTTGTCACGCTTGAGACCCGGGTTCAATTCCCGGCGGGAGAGATCCGGCCACCTGCGATACACAGGAATTCTTTTTTTGCGGGTTTCTTTTTTTCCCCAAGATAGTATTGATGGTCTTTCTAGCCTTATGTTCAATACCCTCCGGTAGATCAAGGCAGCCCAGCAGAAAGAGTAGCACAGCAATTTACACAGTAGAGGTATCATACTCATTGCCACAAGCACAATAACCAAATCCAGCAAGCTTCGCAGTTGCATTGCATCACGATATGCAGCAGCAGCTTCTTCATGCCTCAACTAACCTTGCTATTCAAGATGAACACCTTTCCAATTGAATCTAAGAGATAAACTACTTAACTTATAGTCCCTGCATGATATGTATGCGCTAGACACCTCCCTCTTCATCTTCATAAAGCATCTGTTCTTTTCACCCGACCTATGGTGAGCACTCGGCATCAGAGAGCACTTACTGTCTTCCAGTTTGGCTTCTACACTTAATAATGATGCAATCTGTGAACTGAGGTCATGAAATGGTGGTCCTTCCAAGCAAGTCTGCAAGTGTCGATCTATAGTAGTAGTACATCACTGGTCGTGGCATCGTCAAGTGCCCGTCGGAGTCACAAGTCTGGGCCAGTCACTCCAAGCACTGTCTTCCAGCCAGTCGAGGAAACAATTCACAATCATACATATAGGGTCGAAGCAAGTTGTCCAAGACGCAGCCACCAGTATTCGGGGATAATAAGGGCATCCAGGCTAGCAAAATCAACCATATTATAACTTACAATAAACCCATATTCACCTGTCTCTTGATTTTTCGTGTGTCTATTGATCCCCAACGCCTTGCTTGCAATGCCACAGATCAAATACTCACTCACTACTCATCCCTCACAACCTCCAGCCCTGCCACCAGCAACTCACTACAATCGACGTCCTTCTTAGACTTCTCCGCAAGCATCATTCTCTCCAAAAACCTCCAATTCGCTCCAAACAACTCCATCTGCTTCACAAGCGTCTTCCCCATTTCCCTTGCCAGCACATCCCCAGTATCAATCGGACCCCTGTGCCTACACTCCCACTCGTTCAGCACGCGCTCGCACGCTTCCCCGTGGAACACGTTGTGCATGGCACGCCGCGTGTCGATATCGTCGAGGAGGATGGCGAGATCCTCTTGGGTTTTGACTATGAGACGCCCGGCGACGATGAGTTGCTTCAGTGAGTTGCGGAAGAGTGGTGGGGAGAGTGTCAAGTATGGGAGGCCGTGGGTTGAGAAGAGCACATCGTCCAGGTTCGGGATATAACACCAGTCATCAGCGACGCTGGCATCGAAAGGGAGGCCAAAGACGGTAGGATATTCAGCACTCCAAATGTCTTGGGTTCTAGAGCGAGCTTGAGCATAGTCGTGCAGCTCAATAACTTCATCGCACGTCTCGACGTCGGGGCACCACATCATCCTGGCCGTCTGCATGCAGCAGCCATGAGCATCACAGCGGAGCCATGGGCGGATGTGTTCCTCAGGGTGACAGTGGCATGGCAGAGGTTCCGCAAAGGGATCGATGTACACGTTGGGCCCGTCGGAGATGAAGGGCCGCGTATCGCAGCGGAGAGTGTGAGTGACAACACGGTAACACATGTTGCTTGCTTTGCTTGCGAGGAGCTGATCTTGTGTGAGTATCTAACTCTGACTGGTGGTTCTTCTGAGAGTAGCTGATTCTAAGCTGAGTTGATGTTATCAGGAAGATAGATCGGATTCTTGAAATCTTTCCCTCCATCGTGGCTTGCGAATCGTCAAGATTGCTCATATAAGTATGCGTAGGCAGATTCAGAGCTATGATGGTGTTCAAATGTTCTTTGTCCGTACAAGCCTTGTACGTCTCAGGACAAGGTATCAGCATCGGGCTGTTAAGAGAACACGGGTAGCGGCGACAAAGAAAGGCCCCAGAACAAGTCCGCAGAACAATGGCACAGGAACATAACACAAACAGCATGAATCTTCAGGAGACACTTTCACAAGGTCAAAGACTCCTACTTCTATCATTGCCTAAACTGACGGGGGGAAAGAATACTTCTCAAAACGACGTTGAGTCGTTCAGGATGATCAAACTGTGGGCAGAACAGCTTTCAAAAGCTCGTCCATATTTAGAAGCAGCAAGCCTCCGAAAAGGAAGATATAGGCAGGCCATACCTAGGACCGTCCAAACATCCAAATCTTCCTCAGTGTACTCTCCTTCTTCTCCTCCCAGTTTTCTTCCTTCACGTTATGCTGTCCCACAATGGCCAGGAACACCTGGTCCAGCGTCGTCGGGCTGACGCTGTAGTGGCCCACTCCCAGTTCACGCTTGTTCTCCTCAAGCAGAACAACTAGGTGTCCAATTGCACTCTGACTAAGATCCTCACCAGTTTTCGTGATCTCTTTCTCGTCACGGCCAGATGTCGCTGCGAGAACCTGGCTTGCCCGGACCGAGAAGCGGACCTGCCCATGGTACGTCTTATCCTCGACGTCAGCTGAGGGCAGCGTCTTTCGGATCCAGCCAATTATGCGACCCATTTCCTCTTGAGTGGTGCGTGGCGCAGTATCAGAAACAAGATGGATATGAAGGGCATCGCCAAAACGGTGGCGAAGATCATCTGGCGTTCCCAGAGCCAACATCCGTCGAGCCATGATACCAACGCGGCCAGCTAATGCATCAGCTTCCTCCATGCTGTGAGTCGTAAGGAGAATTGATCGTCCGGGAACTGTTGCCTCCAACGTCTTCCACATGATACGCTTCGAGGCAGCATCAAGACCAGATGAAGGTTCATCAAGCAGGACAACAGTAGGATTGCCCATCAACGCAATTCCAAGACTCAGTTTGCGCTTGTTTCCTCCAGACAAGGCGTGTGCCATACGAGTTGAGAAAGACTCGAGGCCCACAGCCTGCAAAACAGCTCGCACGTTATGTTCCACATCTTGGATACCTCGGATCTTAGCGTAGAACTCGAGATGCTCACGCACCGTCATCTGATCCATAGCATCGAATTGGGGACAGACACCAAGGTTCGCTCGAGCGGCCGCAAGATCCTTAGTCACAGAGACATCCTCGACAAATACATCGCCACCGTTGCGATTAGGCTTGATGTCGCCTCGGATGAGAGAGATAGTGGTAGACTTTCCAGCACCATTGGGACCGAGGAGAGCAAACACCTCGCCTCGCTTGATGCCAAAGGTGACATTGTCGACGGCTGTGTTGTGGCGGAAACTCTTTATGAGATGCATCACCCGAAGGCCATTTTCGTCTGTTGCGCTACTGGTGACCCTGTTCAGCTCGTTCGCAACATCTTCGTCGATGGTTTCCTCGTCGACACCACCCTTCTTTGAGCCCTCAAAGAGACCCCTGAGCGAAGCCCCGGCCGATCCAGTATCATACCAAATGAGCAGGCTGAATAAGATCAAAGACTGAATAATGAGGTACAGAATGGGGCCGCCAAAAAATAGGATGCCGCTTGGGTTGGTCGTGACTTCGAATTCATTGCAGGCCGCGCTGAATAAGTTCGTGGTAACGAACAAGGCTTTTAGCACCGAGCCAATGGGTGCGAATGCAGATATAACAAAGTGGACGAGTCTCAGTGTGCCGTCAACCTTTGTGACAGGTGTGAAAGTGAGTACAGACATGTACGCAATAATATAGACGACAAAGATGAGAGTTTGGCTGGCTGCCGCCCAGGCGAAAGTCCCTAACTGAGTCTTAGTGAAGAGGGAGATGACGTAGGCGTAGATAGTAGATGCTATTCCATATAGAAACAGGATCAAGAAGACATAGCCCAGGTAGAACCAGATGTCGGAGACACCGGCCCAAATCGCCGTCACGATAGCCGAGGTGACCAGGACAACGATGAGGTCGAATAACAGGTAGGCAATCCATAGGGGAAAGGGTCGAACACCGTTCGAGTATTGTAGGCCACGGACAAATCTGCGACGCTCGTTGCTCGGGTAGAGAGCAAAGAAGGCGGGATAAACCGATAGAGCGATGCACATATACACAATAAGCTGCAAAGCCTTGCCCGCAGTTGGGTTGATGGGAATTGCAAAGGCAGACCAGGTTGTTGCGATGGTGACGTTAGTTGAGAGGACGTCAAGGAACTGCTGGGCGGTGATGGGGCTGGCGAGATAAAGGTTCGCAACCCAGGCAAAGGTAGGGCCTTGTTCCTCGTCACCTAGCCAAAACGCCGTAGTGACATTCTTTGGATGGTCTTGGATGTATTTCTGGAAATCGCTGAATTTGTCAACAAGCTCCAATTTCTGGAGAGCGGACACGGCGGCAGACGAGCCGCGACCCATTCCGACGAAAATGGGCGCCAGGAGTCGGCGAGCAGATTCCTGAGACAGCTTCGACGTGGGCCCAGCCAAGAAGACGATTCTATCGTCGTCGTCTACCTGGCTGAAAACGTCTTCAGTCGTGGACCTTTGAGAGGACTGGTCTGCTGGATTACAACTGGTTGGCTCCTTGCCTTGGACAAAAATCGAAGTCAATCCAGCGGCCAGGATCGGGAGGAGAAAGGCGAAGAGGTATAGGAGGCGGTTCCGCTTGAGGATTGTCAATCGCTTGCGGAATAGGATGACGGCTTGCTTCACGTAGCCAACTCGCTGCCCGTCCATGAGTTTCAACCCTTGGTTGCCGTTATCCTCCCCTTCCGACGAGACTTTCTCAGTTGAAGGAATTGATGAAACCTTGTTAGCATTACGGAAGGCCTCTTCGTCTTTGATCTCTTCGGCAACCTGGAGAAAAACATCTTCGATGGTCGGCCCCGAGAAACGATACTCGTTAATGCCAGCGGCTTCAAGCTCCTTGATGACGACAGCCGCGAGTTGTGATGTAGGTGCAGTGTAGGTGACAAGGTCGAAGGCGTCTTTCTTCGTAACACCGTTGATATCGGGAGTGTTCCGGACACCCGTATCCTTGGGTACATGGACCCTGTATCCGCCTCCCAGGTTGTCCTTCAATTGGACCGATGAGCCCTCGGCACGCAGAGTTCCTTTGGATAAGATGGCGATGTGATCAGCCAAAAGATCGGCCTCGTCCAAGAAGTGAGTGGTCAGGATCATGGTCCTCCTGCCGCGTTCAGCCAAAATGATATCCCAGAGCTTCCGCCTTGAAAGAGGGTCAATGCCGCTACTGACCTCATCAACACAGCAGACGGCACTTCCCCCCGTCAACATCATTCCCAGTTGGAGCTTGCGCTTCTGGCCACCAGAGAGAGTCTTGGCGAAAGCCTTTCGCTTCTTCCAAAGATCGACCGACCTAATGAGCTCATGGATGGCATCAGCGGTAGCCCGGGCTGTAGGAGCCTTGAGATGGTTGAATATGCGAATGTGTTCCTCTACCGTCAAGTCATCCCAGAGCACATTCTTCTGCGGAGCAATACCGAGGCCGCCTCTTCCATCGATTTCAATAGACCCGCTCGTCAATTTGTTCATACCAGCGATTCCATCAAGGGTTGTACTCTTGCCGCTTCCATTCGCGCCAAGTAGGGCAATAATTTGGCCTCGGCCAACATCCAGATTCAGTTCATTGACAGCGTGAACAGGCTGCTTTTTATTAGAGCCTCGGTGAAAAAGGCGCGAGAAGAAGCTGGGGTTATAAATCTTTGAGAACTGTCGCAGCTGTACAGAATTGTTTCCAAGGCGATTGATCTCATCTTCCTTGAGTAAAATCTTGCGGCCTTGGGTATCATTGCTGTAGAGGGCATGCTCAATGAAAGCACCAAGCAACGGGTAAACAAAGATCTGAACGATGAGAAAGATCCACAGCACAATGCCGGGGAGTCTCCAAGGACTATCTGGAGCAATCTCGATCAGGTTGGTCGGCCTGCCGAGCTGCTCGAAACGAGCCATGTTGGTGATGAACCAGACGAAGGCGCAAGGTGTGAATAGCAACGACAGAATAGCGACCGGGGCAGTGCCAGGAGAAGTAAGGGACTGGGCTAGAATCCCAAGAAGGGCAACGGCCAGGATTGCGCTGATACCGCTTAGCTGAGCCTTCTTGAAGAAAGACGCAAACAGTATGGACATGGACGAGAATGCAAGGCCACCAATAACATGGAATACGAGAACGATGCCAGGATTGGTGTTGGCAAAAACGCCACGGTAGACAATCAGAGAGCCAATGACCCAGGCGGGAAAGTAGATGAGAGAAAAGGACAAGTGATGAGCGAGGATTCTGGCGGTCATGGCCAGCCAAGGCTTACGAACTGGCATCATGGAGTCAATCAGCGTTGACATGCCGCTTTCGCGTTCCGTGGCCACGAATCCTGTAAGATGGTACGTCACCCACAAGACGGTGCCCATAAACGCAACGCCCATCCAGCCCTTGATAGTCTTTTGGAAAAACTTGCGGATTTCCTCGTTGCGCTCCTTTTGGGTCAAGCTGGCAAAGGGATACTGTTGACTGTTGGCCAGGATATTGCTGTCAGTGCTCGAGGCATTGAGGCGGACAATAGCTTGATCGACGGCGCGCTGAATAGGGATGAAGTAGACCTCTTGGTCATTATCCGACTTTTCGACGTTGAACTTAGCACTAGCCTGGTTCAGCGCTCCATCGGTGCGAATGGTATAGTTCCAGATACTGCCAGAGCCCTGGTCGGGTGAAGAGCGCATGATAATGGCACCGAAGCATCTGGATACTCCCCTGAGGTTGCTTCGACACTCAGAGGTGAGTTTATCTTCGCCATTGAGTCGAACAACCTCGACATAATCGGCGGCGTCGTTGATCTGATCCTCCAGGCGGTCGAGAACTCGGCCGATATCGCCGCCCGAGGAGCCATTGTCGACCAAGACAATTTTCTCGCGCCCTTTATCACGAGCACTTTCAAAGGCTTCAGAGAGAGTCTTGACCGGAGACGGTTCGCCTATGCCGAACTTAGCTGGCGGGACAAGGAGATTCTTGGTGAAGCTGAACAAAGCAGCGAGAAATATCGGGAGAATGAAGGCCATCCAGATACAGAGAGCAAGATGTCGCAGTAGAAGAATTCGCAGATTCTTGCCCGTCAGGGTCACGACCTGCTTGAAGAAGACCATGGCGGCGGTTTAGAGGCGACGAGCGCCGTGGAGATGCGTGATTGTATCGAGGAGAACCGGCATGTACCTTGATGAATGGTTGAAGACACTGTGTAAGGAGAAGGGCAATTGAGAAGGGGATCAAGGAGGGGAATTGCTGGTACAGGTGTCTAGGAACTGTATGTGCGTCTGAGGTTTGTTGGTATCATGAAAAGGACAAAACTGTTGTTGAAGAAGCGAAAAGGGTATCGCGAGAATCAGAATCAGATTCAGAATCAATGAGCGGTTGAAGCGATCGCCGATGTGATCAAATGTTCGTCGAAAAGGGGGAGCAGCGATTCCTTGTTTGTTTTGAGCTCGTCGCGATCCCGCTGTTGAAGAATAAAATACTTCACATCGATGATGCCGACTAGAGGCATAACCGAGGGACGTCTCCGGAGGTGTCGTCGGATTTATGAAAATAAGGTTGGAGAACGGATGTTTTGAGGGCTCTTGGGGGCTTGCGGGCTTGCTTTGGTGGCTCATAGCGCTGTAACAGAGAGACCGAAAC
>JAAVUK010001225.1:0-13946 GCA_014899095.1 Fusarium buxicola | reverse complement strand
CCCCTCCCTCCCGTCAGGCACGCTATCGATAGTTGCCCAGCGAGCCAGCACAGGCTTGTTCAGTGGAGGTGTCTGAGCTGGCACCCCGCCATTCCCCGTCCCCGGGGCGTCGTTGTCCAACACCAACACCAAAGTCACCTCACTCTCAGTTGCATGTGAAGGCACCTCACTGAGGAGAGAATAAACAGCAAAGAAAAAGGACTGAGTCTTCCCCCCAACGATCAAACCCGCTTAACCCGGACGTTGCATCAAGTTTACTGATTTTTGGTGTGTGGATCAGGTCCCCCCCTATTTGCCGTGTGTCAAGTAGTTGCGGACGCCTCGTGGAAATCAAGAGGCTGGTTGTAAGTGGGAGGTTGGGAGCGCGCACTCAAGAGACGAAGTCTTCGTGGCAGCCCACCACCAGCCGCTTAAAGGTCTTCGTGCAGCGCCCAGTTCTTGACACTGCTCTTCCTCGCTTTTTTCTTCTTCTGCAGCTCTTTCCCCCTCCGAACTCACCTTTCTCAGTGAATAGAGAAACTTTCTCACACACTTCTCATCTGGCATCCTGCATCTCACACCAGCTCCGACACCTTCATCCCAGTCGCAATTCCAAGTTTCGGGCACCAATAATCCTTGACCTCACCACTCGCATTCTCCCCGCAACAGCCGCTTATCCCGCATTCCAGAGCTATTTCTCCAAGGCTCAGATAATTTCGCAGCTAATTCGGCACCGGCGCGAGGTTCGACTTGCATTGGATTCAAGGACATACCCCGACGCACACGCTACGCAGAGAAAGAGAGCTGCAACCACCCAACAATCCGTCGCGATGCGCTTCTCGTCGAGGCCGCTGCTGCTCCTCGCTGCGGCAGGCCTGGGCTCTGCCAACCCGCTGCCCCGAGACAACCTTCATGATCTCGGCTACTCATACCTCAGACACCGCGCGTGCGATTCATACTGCGGGTCTGAAAACCAATACTGCTGCAGTTCCAACGAGGTCTGCCAAACGGCCGGCGGTGTAGCAGGATGCGTGTCCGGCAAGGGAGGCTATGTTGGCGAATACACCACAACTTGGACCGAGACCATGACTTATACTAGCACGATCATGACCCGCTGGGAGCCCGCTCCCGCGCCCACCAAGGGTGTTGCTTGCGTGCCCAAGAACGACCAGCAAGAGGCGTGCGGAGACATCTGCTGCGCCGGCTGGCAGACATGCGCATTCAAGGGCCAATGCTCCGCAAAGGATGGCTACGATGAGCCCACAGCCGTTATCATCACCACCGATGGCAAGGTCACCACCCGGTATTCTGCACCTTACCGAGTTACTGGCACCACCACAATTACCAACAGCGGAGTCCCGAGCGAGACCGCAACAGAAACCGACACTTCTACAGCCGCCACGGCTACCGAGACCAGCGAAGAAGCTGAAGCGGGAGCAGGTGAAGGCACTGGTGGTGGTGGTCTCAGTGCTGGCGCCATTGCCGGTATCGTCATTGGTACCATCGCCGGTGTTGCTCTCCTCCTGCTCCTCTGCTTCTGCTGCATCGCTCGTGGTCTCTGGGCCCTCCTCTTCGGAAAGAAGGACAAGGACAAGGAGAGTCGCGAGCGTGTCGATGTCTATGAAGAGCGGTACTCTCGCCATGGCAGCCGCCCTCCGGCTGCGGCCTCGGTCCACACTAAGAAGTCTAAACACAAGGGCTGGTTCGGCGGCGGCGGCGGCGCCCCGTCCTCGGCCGGTGATCGACGTGAGAAGACGAGCGGCAAGAAGTGGCTTGGTATTGCTGGTCTCGCGGCCACCCTGCTGGCTCTTCTCAACCTGAAGAAGGATAAGCGACCTGCGAGCAAGCCTGCGCGATCATCACGAGGATCTTCGCGATACAGTGACTCCTACTACTCATACAGCGACTACACGAGTCCCAGTAAGTCCCCCATTGCTTGACGATACATGGATTCACCGTGCTAACAATCACAGCAGGCAGCTCTAGCTCTGGCGGACGAACAAACCGCACTCGCCGTACACGAGACAGCCGCGCTAAATCATACTACTCCCGTGCCAGTCGGCGATGATCTAAAACGGCGGTTTCTCACCTTTCTTCCCCTTTCTCTCACATTTACATCCTGTACATGTCTCTGCATCTGAAGTAAGGATCCGGGCTCAAATGGATATATGCTCGAATCCTTGCTTCACACATCGGGCTGGCTGCTGGCGTTCTGGGTTCTCACATATAATGGCTCCCTGTTGATCTTACTCCTTTTCGCGTTTCCTCATTTTCATCTATTTTATTGCACGCATGGATGGTTATGTTTTTTTCTATAAAGAGATCACGTCACGAGGGAAAGTAGACATGACTTGCTATGAAGGGTCAACAAAATTCACGAGTTTGAGATAATTATGAATAAACCGATGAGGCACGTCTCGATGGAACAACAAACCTCATTTTCGCTCCATTCTCACTTACATTTTATTTTACCCAACTGTGTCTTCATTCGTAGGCATGTCCGCGTTCATTCCATGGATTATGGTCTTTCCCCCCCCTCGCCTTTTCCACGATAGATCAAGGGGGCAGGAGCTTCTCGGTCGGGCAGGTCGTGCTCGTTGTAAACAAAACCTTTTTTCTTTTTATGCCGCAAACCCTTGAACCCGTCTAAACCGAACCTCCCCGCTCCACAAGGTCACATAAACATTTCGGGCGAGATTCAAGTGTGTCGGCACCAGAGTCATCATCTCTTTGCTTTTTGAAATTTGTTTTGTAGCCCTTTTGCTACTTGACATGCAACGATGAACCTTCGCCACTCCTGAGACCCAGAAACGCAAAAGAAACAAATCCGTGTCCGTGTCCGCGTCTATTCATCCAGAACAATGTTGGTCTTCTCGGAGACGTACAGACCATCCAAGAACTGAGAGATACCAAGTTAGCAAACTGAGCACCAGAGTAGATGTAAGCGTCAGGCAATTCCTACCTTTCGGATATCCTTGTTTCGCACCCGGCAGATCTGCTGGATATCGGCAGCACTTTGCGACACGTTCTCCAGGGAGTTGCCGGAGAGGACGAGCTCGTCCTTCTGGCTGCTGGAGGTCTCAACGTCGACACCAGGCTGCATGACAATTCGGCGGACGAGCTTCTCGCCGATGAAGTTTCGGATCTCGACCTCGTGCAGGTCGGTCTCGGCGTTCTTGGAGACGTTGACGTTGATGGGGAAATGGGCGTAGACGTATCGCATCTTGTACTTGAATCCCTTCGTGACACCAACAACCAGGTTGTTGATGTGGGTTCGTACAGTTCGGAGGGTAGCGACATTCTTGCGGACACCGTGGTGGATCTCGATCGAGATGGTGTTCTTCTTGGGGACGGTGAAGTTGACAGCCAGGTGGCTGAGGTCCTTGACCAGCTTGCCTCGGGGACCCTCGACGGTGACAATTCGCGACTTGATGGCGACCTTGACTATAAGCGCAGACGAGTCAGCATTTCGAGCCTTTCAATTGCGTGGCTGCCCGTGGAAATCCCAATAGCCCAGAGCATCCATCGCGAGGTTTTTGACGTCCTGTGCGCGGCGCTCCATGGCGGGCAAGTCCAGCTCTTTCGGAATCGATCCAGGTCGGGGCGAGAATAAAAGGAAAAGGCGCAACGTACCCCCCTCGGGGATCTCAAGGAGCTCCTGGGAATGAATGTACTTCATCCTGCCGGCTGTGAGGTGTTGATGTCGGGGGTTGAGGGTATCTAGAGTCGTCCGCGGTCACGAATTGTTTTGACGAATTTCACTGGGTGTGGGCAAGCAGGAAAAGTTCTAGGGCTCGTCCAAGCGGAAAGCGGAATTGGGGTTAAGCCGACGCACACTTAGCGCGGGAGCGACCTGTGGCTGGGGCGCCACTCGACTGAGCCACGCCACAGCACACTTGGCGGATGTCAAAAAAACAACGGATTTGCTAGCAGCCAGAACTGCAGCAATTGTATGGGGGGACAGTCCGGTGTATTTTTTTTGGACAACCACGCACGCACAACTGCAGCGTTTGGTATCAGACAGAGCGTGCGTGCCTAGCACGTGACTCGAACAAGTACTGTAGGTGCCTAATAGGTAGGTAAGCATTCGGCCAATGAGAGGCTATCGGCTTTGGGACATGAGCAGCTTGTGCTGGGAAATCTCAACATTTTCCCTAAATGATTATAATAAGCGTCCCGACTGCTGTAATGACCATATATTGCCCTTTACCGTGATGGTGAATCAAATTTTGACGCAATTGACACAACTTTTAACGGCTTCATCTCTCACTCTCACCAGCCCATCCAAGCAAGTCTCATCTCAGGAAAGCTCGGGTGGGTCTATCGGACCCCTGTCCACCGGCCGATACGTCAGCGCTGCAGTGCCGACCTCCGACATCCTCACCACCAAAGCCCAACCATCTGCGAAGCCGCGCCAGCCTCTCAGCCTCATATAGGTAGCCTCACCTCACGACAGCACTCGCAGACACGAGACACAGCAACCCGCGAATTCGCCCGCCATGTCGTACTTCTTCGCGACCCCCGTCGACATCGACATCGTCCTCGACGATACCGACGACCGCTCCATGGTCGATGTCAAGCTCGACAAGAACCGCCGCGAGAAGGCGCCCCTCTTCATGGATGGCGAATCTGTCAAGGGCGCTGTCACTGTCCGGCCCAAGGATGGCAAGAGGCTCGAGCATACTGGTATCAAGGTCCAGTTCATCGGAACGATAGGTACGCAGCTCCCCTGCGCGAACGCGGCCCGATATTGCCAACCCAACCCGACCCCCTGAAGCTCTTGATGCGCCTGCGATGGACGACTTTACCTAAAGTACATGTCTGGATGTTAACTTGTCGCATAGAAATGTTCTTTGATCGCGGCAATCACTACGAATTCCTCTCCCTTAACCAAGAACTCGCTGCGCCCGGCGAGCTGCAGCACCCTCAGACCTTCGACTTCAACTTCAAGAATGTTGAGAAGCAGTACGAATCATACAATGGCATCAATGTCAAGCTGCGCTACTTTGTGCGCGTCACCGTCTCGCGCCGCATGGCCGACGTGATCCGCGAGAAGGACATCTGGGTCTACAGCTACCGCATACCCCCCGAGATGAACAGCAGCATCAAGATGGACGTCGGTATCGAGGATTGCCTGCACATCGAGTTCGAGTATAGCAAGAGCAAGTACCACCTTAAGGATGTCATCGTCGGCCGCATCTACTTCTTGCTCGTCCGTCTCAAGATCAAGCACATGGAGCTGTCCATCATCCGGAGGGAGACGACGGGCGCCGCGCCAAACCAGTACAACGAGAGCGAGACGTTGGTGCGATTCGAGATCATGGACGGATCACCGTCGCGCGGTGAGACGATCCCTATCCGACTATTCCTCGGCGGCTTTGACTTGACGCCCACGTTCCGCGACGTCAACAAGAAGTTTTCTACCCGCTACTACCTTAGTCTGGTTCTGATTGATGAAGGTAAGCCAGCATTCGACAATCACCTTTCATGTCCTGGTCAGTCTGCTAACAGAAACTCTAGACGCTCGGCGATATTTCAAGCAGTCGGAAATCATCCTCTACCGCCAAGCCCCTGATGCCGCCCCTGTCCCCAATGCAGGCACTCAGTCGCTCCCTGCACCCCCAGAGAACAAGCTGCCTACTGTCCAGGTATAGAGATAGACCCTTGTTATTGGTCTGGTGTACATTGTTGTCAGCTATCTGCGCGTTTCTCTAGCATCGGTCCTGGCGTTTCGGGTTTCAAGATGGGAAGAACCAGGTGATCGAAGTATTGCAGTCTTTTTCGTAAAAACAATCATCCATGAAACAATTAATCAATCCGGTATGATCCCATAATACGTCCTAGGTATCTCGCCCCTGTGAGTTTTGAAAGAAAACACCTTTAGTCTACATGAATGAATTCGGTTCCATCCCCTAAATTTGCGCTCATACAATTTCCATGAAGTCGTCCGCCTCGAACCCGAACTGGTTATTGTGAATGGCTGCGATCCGGTCCAGCTCATCCTGATACTGCTTCCGGATGTCTGCCAAGGACACCACCTTACGCTTCCCAGCCGCGTCACCGCTTCGCCCAGATCCTGCAGTCGGCTCATCGTAGATCCAAGCCTGCTTGGGTTCCACACAGCTTAGCGCGTTGATGAGCAGGAGGTATTGCTTGGTCACCGGAGTGTCGAGAATGTCGTCTCCAGTGACCTCATCTCCCTCCCCAGCGCTTCGCAGCTTGTGAATCCGGTCTAGCACCACTGACGCCGCACCACGGTAGTTGTTGTGCTTGATTCGCCACGAGTAGAGCACCTGGTGGTAGGGAAATCCTTCCGTGACGTCCAAGGTTACCTTGGACTTTTGCGCCAGGATGTCATCCACTTCCTGCTGCAGACCGGGGAAGGGCAAAGCCACAAGCTCGATGTTGTGGTAGGTCGCACACATCCTGTCAACCAGTTTGCGAAGGCTCGAGTTTCTCATAGCGTGGTCCTTGATCGACAACAAGGTGGTGTGAGCGAGCTTGAACTGCGACGTCGCCACAGCGGCGTTGAACAGCCGACTTTGCATATCCGTCTTGGTAAAGGCAGCATCCGATTTGAAGCCCAAGAACTGTATGGCCAGGCGGGCAAACTCAACCACGTACGAGTACGCCTTCTGCTTCTCAAACAAGGCGACAATATGTGAGTAGTACTTGGCAAGCCCATGATTTAGGAGGTTCCACTCTGTATCGTCGAGAAGGCCACTGCTGTGGCGATCGCTCTCAATGTTTTCAGCACCTAGTAGCTTGTTAGCGGGTGTTGTAGAAATGACAGGCGAAAATCTCACTCATCCCGATGGCTGCCTTTCTGAAGTGAATAGCAGCAGAGTTCAAGTCGTTCAGTACCAGCAGCACACGGCCTTGAACATAGGTGGAAAAGGGGTTCTGGTCGCAGAAAGGGGCAAGATCCAGAGCCAGGTCCGCTCTCTCTCGCTTGACCAGAGAACACTGGATGAGGGATGGCGAAACTTCGATATCGCTGTCTGGTGCACAGAGGTTGGTGACGAGATCAGTAATGCTGTTGGCAAGCGGCTCATTCTTGATACTGGCAAATCCAAGGAGATGGCCCACATTCGCTTCCAGAGCCGTCACCAGTTGGACATCCTCAGCACCCTTCTTTGATGCAGGGCCATTCTCACTCTTGTCTCGGTTGATGGGCAATGGTATCTCCGTCTGGGCGAGCCACTTTAGTAGCTCCAGCCGTCGCAAAGCCACGACAAGCTGTCTGAAAACGTATCCAATGTCAACCCGGTGGTGGAGGGCGTCCGCATCGTTGTCAAACTCGAACTCCATGTGCACAAGGAGAACCAGCTGGCTGAAGTATACTCTCCACTGCAGTTCGATGGTCTCTTGTACCGCCTTAACAACCAGTTTCCTTCCAAACTCGGTCAAAGGGTGTCGCAGATTTCGGGATTTGGCCTCCTCTGGAGCAGCGATGAGATTCATGACGTCGGCGTAGAGGTCGTCCGTCACTGTTTTAAAGTTCTGGCCAAGAGCATCTACAACTTGGTTGCAGTCCTCATCGGTAATGCCTCGCCAAAATCCAGACTTGTCGGAGAAGTATTGGATTCGCTCGAGATCCGTCTTGGACGAGTCCTCGAATATCTCAGGCCGCAGCACAGCCTGGCAGAGCTGCAGAAAGTTATCCGAGAACCCCTCCACAAAGCCCAGAGCTGAGCCCACCAAAGTCGCCTGGGCTACATGATCCTCCTCCGGCGAGGATAGATTATGGAACAGTCGCTCCAGGCTACTGCAGTCTCTGATGGCGGAGAGGAAATCTGCGCAGACAACCCAAGTCATGCCAGTGTTAGGGTCTAGGGTCAGGCCGATGGCTTCTCCTCGTTGCTTGTCCAGCTCCATCAGCAGCCGGTAAAATCTCCTCCACTGCATCTCACTCGAGGCGCGGAATGACTCGTAGTCCATGGCTCCAGATGAGCCCCGGTCCAACGTTGCCGTGGAGCCTAGAACCGAGCATATCGATTCTGCCAGTCCACGGCCCTTGCCGGTCTCTCTCGTTGTTCCAAGTCCTCGCTCATAGATCGACAGTGCTGCTTCGAGCGTGGCCTTTGTAAAGTGGCCAGGTTTGAGAATGAATTGAAGCCACTTCTCGGTGACGTCGGCCGGGTCGCAGGGGCCAGAATTTTCTGGAGCCAGAATCGAGGAGTCCGCATAAACGCCATCCCAATTCTCTTCCCAGCTCTGCGAGATGTTCTTACGGTCCACCTCCAGCCTCTGCACCCGATACGTCATGTTATTCTTCCATAGGGTCCAGAGTTGCATAGCGCTCTCGGCAGGGCAGGATAGAATGAAATCGGCAAGAGTCCACACGTCTGAGGATGATGGTGTCACCGGAACCAAGGCGTTCTTAGGGAAAATGTCTTCGACAATGACGGAGTGAGCATCCTTGGCAATGATCTTCCAGAACTTGAACTCCCCAGCGCCAATGGGAGAGAAAGTCGCACAGATTCGCTGTCCTCGGTTCCGTCCAACGACCTGAACCAAGTTGGCTTGAGATGGATCGATCGCCCACTTTCCAATCTCCTGGGGGTTCCTCTCGGCGTTCAGGATGTCGCCTGTGTATAAGATCTGGCCGTCATTCACATTCCAGATTCTCATTCGGTGATCCAGACAGACTGTGATTGCAAAGAGAGCATCCTCGATTCCGAAGCTGGTAACCTGAATCGACGCCGCCGCGCTATATTCCATGTTGGTCTTGCCGTATTTTATCGTGTGTTTTCCCTGGAAAGGGAGAAGACTTCGGAGGTTCTGTGCCCATCCTTGCACATTGAAAAACGACTCTTTCCAAAGAGGTGCCGATGCTGCAGATGTTAGCATAGACTCCTTATCGGATGTTGACGTTGACTCACGTTCGTTAGACTTGTTCTTATCCAGGCGAATCATTCCACCATCGTTGACTGTTACCAGCAGTGTCTCCGCAGTCACGGCCACCATGCGGTGCGGATGCTTGAAGCCTAGGCCCGCCGGCGCCTGAACCTTGCCTAACTCAGAAAGTCCGGCGTCAACAGCCGCCCTCTTCCTGAATAGATCTGGTCGTAAGGTGAAGCTGTAGAGCTGATACGCCTGATCGAGAACGAAGACGCAAAGCGAATCATGCTCCTCTGGATCCGAGAAGGCCACACATCCAGGCTGAATAGGTACAGAGAAATGGAAGTTGAGCACCAGAGGCGCATCGGCCGCTTGGGTCTTCCTGCAAACATCAACGGCCCGGATGCTCAGCAGGGTGCCATCCTCCAAGATACGCCAGAGAAAACTGCGCGGCGTATCGTGCCATTGTCGGTGATAAACAGACGCTGCGGTCGCCAAGTTCTTCAGTCGGAAGGTTGTCTCGTCCTCTTCTGAGTTGTCTCTTGCGGATTTGCGATGGTTTCGACCGTGGATCGAGTTGGAAGGAACTCGAATCGTGACGACGGACGACGAGGCTGGGTGGTCGAGATTCACGCGGGTCTCTTTGAAAATATACTGTGTCTCGCGTGAATCCATCTCGCCTCCATAAATCGGCTCGATCGCGAGATGCTGGGGGTCGTAACTTAGGAGTGGGATGCGATGGGCGCAAATCAGTTTCAGGCGAGATGCGGTCGCGTTGCCTGGTAGAATTTCCGGGTGGAACTGCAGGAGTCGCGCCCGCGCTAGCCCAAAATGGCAATCAGCTCTGCTCCAAACGTTACTCATGAGAATCACAGTATGAAATCGGAATCAGGCAGTTACTATGATGATGTGCTTAAGTAAAAAGAAATCGCTTCTGAATAAGAAAGAGTACATGAAACTGGTTTATACCATTCGGAAGAGTTTTGTTACAGATTGCGCTTCCCACAACCCATGCTACCAGAAACAGACCCAACGATCATTAACCACCTTGAGGACACAGCAAAGGAGACCTTGAAAATCAACGCCAGCAACCATGCAAAGTAGCATTATCATAACTCCATCGCTCATACCGACTCAAACACTCGACCCTTTTAGTCTTTGTCTTTGTCCACATCCTTGGGAGCAGGGTCACCAATGCCTTCCTCGCCAATGGCGAATATGGTATCGCTCTCTGGGAGACAAGGACTGTCGTAGATCTTCGCAATACGAGTCTCGGCACGGCCCTTCTTCAAGCTGATTCTTGTTGTGCTGGCATGAGCTATAATGTTACCACCGATAGGCTTCTTGGGATCTGGGTTGAACATGGCACTTGGGCCGCCGTCAACCTGGGCGACGACCTGGTTCGTGATGACTACAGCGATACCAAACTCGTCTGCCAGACGTTGAAGTGTCCTCATGAACTTGGCAAGATGAGTCTGTCGGTTTGAGAGTTCGCCACGGCCGCAGAAGTCTGTTCGGTAGAGTGAAGTTGCGCTGTCGACAATGAGCAGCGAGAATCGTGTCTCGCACATCATTGCGGCGGCTTGGCTAAGCAGTTGAAGCTGATGGTCGGAATTGTATGCACGGGCGTAGGCGACATTGTCAAGAACCTCTTCTCCTGAGAGACCAAAGCGGTTGGCGACGCCTAGCAGTCTCACAGGACGAAATGTGCCCTCCGTGTCGATATACATGCACTTTCCCTCGCCCCCGCCCATGTCGAAAGGCAGCTGGCAGGTCACCGCGAGTGTGTGGCAAATCTGACTTTTGCCGGTTCTGAATTCACCAAACAGCTCCGTGACTGAGCCGGTTTCAATGCCACCGGCGAGGAGAGTGTCTAGATTCTTCGATCCGGTCGTAATGGAGATCAGTTCGCTACGTCGTTGGTGCATCTCTGTAGCAGTCGTAAAGCCCATCGGGACAAGCTTAGAGGCTTATAGACTATCAGCGACTTGTCCGTTGTGATTCTCGACCCTGAGTCAACGTACCTTCAGCAAGAATCTTGGCCGCCTTCTGCTCTGAGATACCCTTGATCTGTTCCAGCACCCGTCGCGGAGTGTAGGCAACCGACTCGACCGTGTTGTAACCTCCATCGACAACAAGTTGGATATCGCGCTTCGTCAAACCAGCGACTCCCTAAGTGAAGAACTGTCAGTAGTCGTCACGGTCTTCGATTCAGCAGATACTTGCCTCCAAGGCCGAGAGTGGCGTAGGGGCGCCAGGGCCGGGCATGCTGCTGTCCTCGCTCGTCTGAGCTTCATCATACTCCTCACTCATTTTGCTCGTTTATCAGATCACTAAAACAGTAGAGACGAGGAAGAGTCACAAGGCGAATTGAAAGTTGGAAGGGAGGAAATTCGTAATCAGACAAAAGAGGAGGGGAGGGTGTTGATGGAAAGCGCGGTGGGACGCGTCTAGTGGAAGGCAACAGCGCCTCCTTCGCTACACCAAGTCACGTGATTTAGATTACGTGCCTAACTGACCTCGGTCATTGATATACGGATAAAGAAAATAAGGAGACAGGCCTGCGACACCTGCATTGTTCCTTTTGATTAATTGTCATAAAACTTAGCTGGATACCATTCGATAGGTAGCCACTTGTCCACTTTATAATCCGGGATCATTAAACATTGGGTTGACATTTTGTAGATTACTAATTAATACCGTACAAGGGAGTGAAAGACTAAATCATGCTGCAAGCAACTTCCAAAAACACCGTCTCATGCAATCAAAGCCACGAAAGTGAGTCGCGCCCAATTCTGGCTCGAAATGAAGGATGCAGTTCAAAGCAGTTGTGATCCTCCGCCTTCGCGATTCGTTATCAAGTACACTTCATGATCGTGTGGTCGGTGGTTGTGTCTTTAGTTGACGGCGATGCGTCGAGACTCGTGCTTCTTGGCCTTGGGGACAACAATGCTCAAAATTCCATCGCTGAACTTAGCAGAGACGTTGTCCTGGTCGACACGAGTGGGGAAGTTGAAACTGCGGGAGAACTCGCCGAAGCTGCGCTCGGTGAGCCAGTACTTGGAATTGTCCGCAGGCTTCTTCTGGACTTCCTTGGGCTGCTGGGTAACTTCCTTGCCCTTCTCCTGTGCGCTGGTCTCAACCTCATCCTCAACGGTGGCTTGGTGCGAGTTATTGGTCTCCTCACTGCCCTCGGTGATGGCACCGCTCATGTGGGTGTCCTCAACCAGGCCAGCAGGTGGCGTGCCGGCAGTGTAAGTACGCTCGGTCCTGCCACGGATGAGCATAGTCTGGGGCTCGGTGAATTCGATGTGGACGTCCTCCTTGTTCATGCCGGGGAACTCGCCATGGAGTTCATAGGCCTCCCCAGTCTCGCGGACATCGAACTTGGGCTGCCAGTGGTTAAGGCCACTGCGGCGACCATTCTGTCCCTGACGAGAGTAGCTGTCAAAGTCGTCAAGAAGACGAAAGAGGGGGGTGAAAGAGGTGTCGGAGCTGTGAAGGTTGCGAGGGAAGAAGGCCATTGTGCGTGTTTGGTTGGTGATGGGCTTGATTGCAGTTTGCTTCAGGGTGCGAGAAAGTAATCGAGGAAGAGTTGATTTGCAAGAGTGCATAAAATGCAGTGATGTTGTTGTTGCTTTGGTTCGTTTGTTTGTTTGTATTCTGGTGAGAAACAGTTTCCAGCTTTGGAGGATGCAAAGCCTTGCTTTATACTTGGAAGTAAAGGAGAAAGAATCCAGATGGCGGTTTCCCAATCCTTCGCGAATGCTCGCGAAGCCTTCCACCTGGAGCTTCTAGAATCGACACGATTGTCGAAGACAGGCAGAGAAGTCCTGACCAACGCATGCTGACATAGCATCAAGCGTGATTTTGACATCAGATTGTGCAAAATCATGTGTCTGTTGGATGCCGGCAGCGGCGAGAACCTGCTGGACAGCTGTAGAAGCTTCCAGCAAGCTCCGGTGGTACTAACAAGGTGACAAGCACTTACTCGGATCTCAATCATTATCAATCATATGTACCTGATTATAATCGCTTCGAGAAATTTCTTAGACTTTCTAGCATTTTTTTCAGTTAGCGAGGACTAACATTATTATCTTGTTCCAGTTAATGTATAGTAGTTTCTAAGGGTAGGTTGTAAATAAGAGTTATGCTCTTTAGACTTATAACTAAGCAGGTAAAGAGGGTACTTAGCCTATTAAAGTTAAATTCGGTATTTCTATTAATATCTCTTCTAAAAATCAGAACATACTTAGCGGTTTACTAATTACTATAAACAGAGCTACAAGTTTCTTTTTAATTATTTCTTAGATATTTTCTTTATCAAGTATTTTAATATTTGGCTATTTTACCTTAAGTACTAGCTCTTTTAGCGAGGTTATCGCGCTGTGGCGAGCGCGCTGTGGCGGGGCTGTGGCAAGTGCTATTGCTAGGTTGTGGCGCGCGCCGCGGGGTAGGATTACCTATACCTTAGCTCTAAGTACCTTGTAAGTCCGATAGCACGACTCCAGACAAAAGTCCAACGCAATACTACCAGTAACTTTCCCGTCCTAACTTAACATCAATATTCTCGAATCAACTTCTACACCTGTGTGCCTTATCTCGGGCATGGAGCAATGGCTCCAAGCATTGTGAAGGAGTATTGCAATGAAGAGAAGGGTTCTCGCCGCCTCGGGAAAGAAGAGAACATCAGGGAAACGGAAATTAGAATAACAGAGAAAGGAAAATCGCTTCACGAGTTGTTGGAATCATGATTCATTGTGGCTGCTACTACTATTTTTTTATTTGTTCTGCTGGCCATCAATGACTGCCATGCTGCACCAAGCTTGTAAGTGCCAGGATCTCGAAGGAATCCCTGCCCCACAGCGGAGCTTTGCTCTCTGAGCGCCTGAGAACAAGGGTCTGGACGAGGTCGAGACTCGAGAGAACCTACCTTAACTGTGACATACGTCATGATAAGGTAACGTCGTGCACCCCACAACCGTTTGCCCCCCACAACCGCCAAGGTAAAAATGCCTTACCTTTAATCTAACCACATCATATAACTCAGCGATTTCTTAATAAAAATTAATCTAATTAAAAAAACTAATATAGGAAATTAACCTCTATTTCCTTCTTAATAT
>JAAVUK010001210.1:0-15262 GCA_014899095.1 Fusarium buxicola | reverse complement strand
ATATATAATACTACTATTCTAGTTTTTAAATAATATAAAAAGAGGGGCTATAAACCAGTAGTAGTATACTAAAGTAGGGCTGTATAAAAGTGGGGTTATGCAAAACAGGGGTCGTGCAAGAATGTAGGTCTTGCCGCAATAGCGTGGCTGCCTTGACAGCGCATACGATTTGTCTACTAGCCACACTGTGGCTTTCATGGTCTCTTACCCTTTCGTGGCTTAACTATCTGCCTACTGAGGCCTTACCTCAGTATCGAGGCGGCCAGCTTGTCAACAACCAAGCTTTGTCTAACCACCCAATCGCCGTCGACTGCCCCAAAGAACACCCAGCCAGTTTGACAGCTCAGATCGCAGCCGTAGCTGTCATTCAACCCTCATCTACCTTCCCTCCATTTTGCGCACCAACATTGACAAGCTCGAACCCCAAGTCACTGTATAGTTGCTTTTTTCATTCTATTTCGGTGCAGTAATCGCACACAACCGCCACGATGGACTACGAGACGCTCAAGGAGCAATGGAGCGAGGTCGAAGATCGCGATGGTGTTCGTCTGAGTTGGAACGTCTTCCCTAGCTCTCGCATGGTAGGATCGAGGTTTGCCCGCGGACTTTCCGGAGCTAACGGCCACTCAGGAGGCTTCACGGCTTGTTGTACCGATCGGGGCGCTCTACACTCCCTTGAAAGAGAAGCCCGATACACCTCTGTTGCACTTTGAGCCTGTTACTTGCAAACAGCCCTGTCGTTCGGTGTTGAATCCCTTCTGGTCCGTACTATTGTGCAACACACGATCTCCCTTATGCCCTGCTAATATGCCTTCGCAGTCAAGTCGATGTTCGCGCGCGCGTTTGGATTTGCCCCTTCTGTTTGTCGAGGAACCAGCTTCCCGCTCATTACAAAGACATTACTGCGAATGCCATCCCCCCAGAGCTACATCCTGCGAACACCACGATTGAATATCGACTTTCTCGGCCGGCCCCCGCCCCTCCGATCTTTCTATATGTCGTCGACATGTGCCAAGAGGCTGACAGCCTTGCCTCACTGAAGGAATCTCTTGTCATGAGCCTGAGCTTATTACCCGAGAACGCGCTCGTTGGCCTCATCACCTACGGCACCATGGTATACGACTTCTTTCTCTCACAAGAATGATCGTGAAGCTAACAATTTGCAAGGCCCATGTGCACGAAATCGGTTACGAGGAGTGCGCCAAGTCCTATGTGTTCCGAGGCAGCAAGGAGTATGCCGCGAAGCAGGTCCAGGAGATGCTCGGACTGACGTCGTCCGGCGTACGACCCGGCATGCAGCCTCAGCCTGGCCGACCATTCCCCGCCGGTCCCGCATCTCGCTTCCTCCTGCCCGTTCAGCAGGCCGAGTTTCAACTGACGAAGGCCCTGGAATCTCTCCAGAAAGATCCTTGGCCTGTCGCTAACGATCGACGTAACCTTCGATGCACTGGCGTTGCCCTCAGCGTTGCCGTTGGCCTCATGGAGTCGTCTTTCCAGAATGCGGGTGGTCGCATCATGCTCTTTGCGGGGGGGCCTGCGACTGAGGGGCCTGGTATGGTTGTTGGGCCTGAGCTGAGAGAACCCATCCGATCGCACCACGACATTGATCGTGACAATGGCAAGTATTACAAGAAGGCTCTGAAGGTAAGCCCAAACGAGAGTATCACTCTATCCCAGACAGTACTAACGACAATGCCATAGTTCTATGACAACCTGGCTAAACGAACCGCCCACAACGGACACATTATCGATATCTTTGCCGGCTGCCTCGATCAAGTCGGTCTCCTCGAAATGAAGGGGCTGTGCAATTCAACAGGCGGGCACATGATTCTCACCGATAGTTTCACTTCGTCCATGTTCAAGCAGTCATTTGTACGGATCTTTGAGAAGGACGGCGACGACAATCTCTTAATGGGTTTCAACGCTGTGCTAGAGGTGCTGACTACCAAGGAGCTGAAAGTCACTGGTCTTATCGGACATGCGGTTTCCCTCAACAAGAAGTCGATATCCGTTGGCGAGACGGAGTGCGGTATTGGCAACACCTGCTCCTGGAAGATGTGCGGCATCGACCCTAAGTCGAGCTACGGGGTTTACTTTGAAATTGCCGGTCAAGGCCCTGCAACCCATCAACAGGCACCACAAAAGGGCATGATGCAGTTCTTGACATACTACCAGCACGCCTCTGGCCAATTCCATCTCCGTGTCACGACAATTGCCAGAAATCTGAGCAGTCCCGCCGGCGACCCCGCCATCGCGCAGTCATTCGATCAGGAAGCTGCTGCTGTACTCATGTCGCGGATCGCTGTATTCAAAGCCGAAGTCGACGATGGCCCAGATGTCTTGCGTTGGGTCGATAGGATGCTGATTCGACTATGCTCGAGATTCGCTGACTATCGCAAAGATGATCCGTCGTCTTTCCGGTTGGAGAAAAACTTCACATTGTATCCGCAGTTCATGTTTCACCTTCGACGAAGCCAGTTCCTGCAGGTGTTCAATAACTCGCCTGACGAAACAGCCTTTTACCGTCATGTGCTGAATCACGAGGACGTCAGCAACTCTCTCGTCATGATTCAACCGACACTAGACTCGTACACGTTTGACCAGGATGGCGGCCAGCCGGTCCTCCTGGACTCTGCCTCTATTCAGCCAACCCACATTCTCCTTCTAGACACTTTCTTCCACATTCTGATTTTCCACGGAGAAACGATCGCAGAGTGGAGGAAGGCCGGTTATCAGGAGCAGGAAGGGTATGAGAACTTTGCCGGTTTGTTGGAGCAGCCCAAGGAAGATGCTCGCGTGAGTCAAAGATCCGTCTGCCCGTTAGCCAGTATTACTCACTCCATTTAGGACCTCATCACTGACCGATTCCCTCTTCCGCGTTTCATTGTCTGCGATGCTGGCGGATCCCAGGCTCGATTCTTGCTGTCCAAGCTCAACCCATCCACCACCCACACCACCGGTCCCTACGGCGGGGTTGGGGCTACGACTGCGCAGACTATCTTCACCGATGATGTGTCCTTGCAGACTTTCATGGATCACCTGATGAAGTATGGCCCTCCGTTACTCCACGCTCCACGTTGCTTGTTTTTAGCTAACAATACGTGTAGGCTTGCTGTCAGTGGAACTAACTAAGACGGTTTCCGTCTACTCTCAACACCGAAGCCGAGCATCTGCATGACCGCCGTGGCGGTTCAGATGTGCCTTGAAACGTAAACATCCATGTACTACCACCAGCGTCGAGCGACCAACAGACATGATACCCGCCTTGTACAGTTGGGTGGAGATGGTCAAGGAAAGGTCAGAAGTGAGAGCTCCCTTGTAATGAACGGGCTTTAGAGTAATATTTGAAGTTTAAAAGGGCATGATACACACAAATAGATTTAACGAGGAGTAAGATCTGATCTTCGCCTTTTTCATTTGGCCGTGTCCGAGCAATTTCGGTTATCTTCATGCCAGAGTGATCAACCACCCGGAAAATCACGTGATGCAAAGTTGACCTGACTAAGCCAAATTTCGCTAAACGCAGCTTCGCCATTAGGGCAGGAGGGTGGGGCACACAGCTTTTTTTCTTCCTTCCTTCCTTTTCTCACTCGACAACTTCGCTTCCTCTTCCAACCCCAACAACCTTCCTCTTTTTCAACCGGCACGCAAACCACGAGCCTCTGCCAACTTCAACAACGCCGCAATGCGTTTGTCTTCCCGTCTCTTGGGTAAATGATATGGATGCTAACACGATGAAAAGCTCCCAAGCTCGATCCCAACGAGATCAAGGTCATGTAGGTTGATCCGGTTGAACAGCTTCACAGCGGCATCCCGGCTGATTCTTCACAGCCACCTCCGCGCCACTGGCGGTGAGGTCGGTGCTTCCTCTGCTCTTGCTCCTAAGATCGGTCCTCTTGGTCTCTCCCCCAAGAAGGTCGGAGAAGATATCGCTAAGGCTACCGGCGACTGGGTACGGCTCTTTCTCAACCAGTCAGCTATTTCGAGGACAGGCAGTTAACTTCTCAATACAGAAAGGCTTGCGCGTGACTGTCAAGCTCACCATCCAGAACCGTCAGGCTGCTGTCTCTGTTGTTCCCACTGCTTCTTCTCTCATCATCAAGGCCCTCAAGGAGCCTCCTCGCGACCGCAAGAAGGAGAAGAACATCAAGCACAGCAAGTCCGTCAGCCTCGACGAGATCATTGAGATCGCCCGCACCATGCGCTATAAGTCCTTTGCTAAGGAGCTCTCGGGCACCGTTAAGGAGATTCTGGGTACCGCCTACAGTGTTGGCTGCCAGGTCGACGGCAAGCCTCCTCAGTCTGTCATCGAGGCCATTGACAGCGGCGATATCGACAGTAAGACACCTGCGCCCGCTTTCGTTCCCTGTATGCGTGCTAACAATTGGCTAGTTCCTGAAGAGTAGATGTTGGTCATTTGACAAAGAATCAAATGCTCCCCCCAAACAAAACAAAAAAGAATTGAACCCTCTTCCTACGGAACCTGCTTCTGACGCAGCCATCCCTCCCGTGACGTGACTATGTACAGATGCGAATGACCCTTGACTCACTCCGAAATCTACCAATATGCACTATGGTTTATTTCTATTTTTGTGCAAGGAAGAAGAACCGATTCAATCGACGGCCCAATACTCACCGCGACATCTTAGCGATAAGCTCATGTGGATGTAGCGGTCCATCATCACGGCCACACGCCTTTGCAAATTCACCCTGAATTCTGATGCCTGTTCACAGCTCAAACGTAACGAGCCAAGTACTCGTGCTCTCCATTCCCCATCATTAGTATACCCAGATTAGTGCATTAATATGACAGTAATTTTGACCCATATCACTCACTCATTCAAGTAACACCGTGGTCAGGCTCTCTTGATCTTGAACAGGTCACTTAAAGGGCTGCTCGTCAAGGACCTGCTCCCGGGCACTTGAGGTCTGTCCAATGAGTTGACTTCGAGTCGTGACTGCAAATGGGCAAATGCACCAGTTTCGTTTGCTTCAGAGATGTACAGCGTAGCAAGTTCCTGAACTCATTTCCCTGTGTCGCATTGCATCTTCGCATCGACTTGGTAATGTGTTGTGGAAAGGCTGGCGTGCTCCAGAACTGCGCCTCGCCGTGGAGATGGAGTTGGCGGGATCGTACCTGTACATTTCGTGATCGCCCCATCCTCAACGCCTTGATGGCTGACATCCAATGGCTGAGGCATGCCGCAACTCGGTATGGCGGGGAACTCGTGCTGAGCCGGATGAACCACTTTAGAGCTGGCTTGGGATCTTATAATGATCTCTGACACACTGGATCTGAACGCGAGTCGTATCTGTGATATATATAGAGTAATCTTAGCGGGTGCGCGAAATCATTATCGAGCAGAGCAAAGCACTTCATGTTTGCGGCGTCGTCCGTTACAGTAAAGGGATTCTGGCACGGGGTAAGCAGCTACAAGGTTGATCCCTTGTTGGCATTACCTTAACCCACCTCATTTGTGCAGCTCATTGGGAGGTGAGCCGTGGCGGTGCAGACCTGTGTGGCATCCATTGATTAAAGCCGGGTACCCCTCGAGCTACGTACCTCTCACAGACACTTAGCCCAGCCGCCTCCCGTCCCCGTATGGATCGCCCTGCCCCATTCATCAAGCTGACGCTACGGATACCTACTGTACCTACCTACCTGCCGACCGATTAATGTGCCAGTCTGTCTATCTACACCTACCTACTATCTACCGACTTTGCCGACTTTGTGCCTCCTTTCGCTTTGAGCCTTACCCTTCGACTTTACACGACCACACGGCACGCCGGAACCCGCATACGACCCTGTCGCCCTGCCCTCGCGAATCGATATCCATCTCAGGCTCCTGGACGTGCGACCTGATTCTCTCCTCCACTTGCGATCCCGGTGCTGCGTCGCAGAGTCGCCCGAACACCTGACGCTGCTCTTGTCTCGCTGCAGTAGGAGGACTTTGAGGCATTCTACCAGGCTTATATCCCAAAACTTCTCGCGACATCATTTGGGGTTTTTGGTCCGGCGCTGGCGTGGTCCTCGCCCATTTAGCCGGCCTAGATGCTCGTCAGCAATCAGCTCAACACTTTGATACCCAGCGATCCCGCCAGCCATGCTCTTTGACTTGCAGGCCATGAATAGCCGCTACCTACCAGTGTCTTTCGTCCTGCTTTTCCAGTCCGTTTTCTTTGTTCACCGATATACCCCGTTGTCATGTTGCCTCTCCTTCAAATGCCCCCTCGTGCGGTGACGCCGCCGTCGCCGAATCTCGATAACCTCGCCGCGTATTCAAGCAACGGTGCTTCATCGCTCAACAACCACTACCCTCGAAACGTTACGTCTTTATACCAACGAACATTCCCGATTCGCACATCTCAACCACAACGGCGTGCAACAGCATCTGGTGCCTCCCTCTACCCGTTGCGCCCAGAGCACCACCTTCGCCGAAAGACACCGAATGGTACAATTGATGCCGGGTATGACGGGTCGCCCTCCTTATTCTCACATGGTCCGCCGCCCTCGAAACATTTAGTCCTACCCCGATCCGCGACTGCTACGGCATTTCCGCCGACGGGCTCTCTAATACACCAGCCCCAATATGCAGCGGGTATCGACCATCATCATTCTTCTTCAGCTGGACATCTAGCACTCGGTGATGAGATTCAGCAAACTCACCTGGGGTCTTCGCCCTGGCCCTTGGGAAACGACACTTCGTCGTATGCTGGAGCCTTTCCTGAAAGTCACCACGCCTTCCCTCAGGCGGAAGGTCATTATCAGTCACATGGCCAATCTGACGCGCTGGGAGTGTTCCCCAATGCATATCAACCCATCATGAGAGCTCATGAATACAACGTCCGGGCATTTTGCCCGCCCCCAGTGGTAATGAACGATTCTCTTCCATTTGGCCAAATACCCATGCATACGCCTTGGAGTTATCAAAACCACGCACGACCTGGCGTCATCTCTACAAGACATGTTCAGCAGCATGATTTCGGGGCTGTTCCGCAACATGCCTTGGCTGAGTTGGCGCGTAGGACGTCTTTTACTCCAGTGGCTGGCCTGGAGTCCCAGTACAATCCTACATTCAATCCAAGCATGACGATGCAATCTTATCCTCGACCTACGAGTTTCAACAGCCAACAAGGCTTCTGTGAGAAGGTGTTATCACAGGCTCACAGGGCTTATGTTGATCTTCTGGCGTATGTTCAGACTGTCCGGAGACCTCATCCCACCAAGGGCGTCTCAGGTCACAACGCATCACCTAAGCTGCTTGTATATCCAAAGCCCCCAAGACCCTCCCTGAAGATTGCCGAGGCTTCAAACGGAAACGAAGGCACAAGCATGAGACATACAACGGAGATTGACCGCAGGCGGGATTACCACGCTGGAAGGCATTCAATGCCAAATTTTCAAGGGCCTTTCAGCAATTATTTATCAACGGGCAAGTTAACCCCCTTCACAGCGGCCAAGTCTTCTCTGGACATGCTCAGCAGCCTCTGTGAGCAAAGCAGCTGGAACTGGATTGATGGAATCATGCTCGGAGGATGTCTTCACTATGGTTTGGAGCAATATGACGAGGCATTGGAATGGTTCTCGAGGATTACGGCCCTTGACTCGAGGTAAAAATTTCCCAAGTGAACGTCAAGTGGCTGTTCATGATGTCTGACTCTTTCGCAGTCACGTCGAGGCAATCACAAACAAAGCCGCCACTCTATACTGCCTCAACCGCCAAGAAGAGGCCGAACAGCACTGGATCAGAGCTGTTGAGGTGCAACCCAGTTACCTGGAAGCCGTCGAGCACCTAGTCGGGCTTCTCTACAAGAAGCGCAGCAAAGAAGCCGTTGATATCATCGACCACGTACAGCATGCCTTGAGAGTATCCTCACTGTCTACACGGCAATCGCAGGCCGTTAGCAGCGAGCTAGCTACTCGCGATGGCTTTCCTCGAACTGTTACGAATCAGAGTTTCCAATTTACTGACTTGGAGCAGGCGCAACATCATAAGGTTGGGCCTCACAGAGAAGTGACGAAGACCCACGGGTTTGGATCAAGCGGCTACGCCATACCTGGCAAGGAGAACGGGCGAATTCTAGCTCTAATTCATGCCAAAGGAACGATGCTCTACAGCCTCAAGGAAGTCAACAGGGCCTCAGAGGCCTTTGAGGAAGCTGTGCTGATCAGCCTCGGCCGCCAGATGAGTGGCATACAAGATCTGGTCCGTCGGATTCAGATCGTCTTGTCACCAGTGGAGGTTCGTTCAGTCTCAAGTGGACAGCCCGGTAGTGCCCAGCGGCCTTTGTTATTGCCTCCTGAACGGGCACGGCATACCGCTCATCTTGTCTTTGGTGGCAGTGGCGAATTGCCGGGACTGCGATATGTAGCCGAAGGCTCAACGAAACGAGCTGCTGTGCAAACCACAAGCAACTCCCTCCTGTCTTTAGCCAAGATCTTCCAAGACGCCCTGTCGAGCGGACACGCTACCCCAAATATCCTGAGACGGCCTTCTGGTGTCGAAGACATACTGGCTTTATACTATCTTTCTCTGTCTCTTCAGGAAAGTCCTTCTACGGCGAACAATGTCGGCATCCTCCTTGCCGGTGTGCAGCAAGCCACATCTCATCTTCCCAATGCAAGTATCAACATGTTTCCTCAACCAAGCATCCCTGGGATTGTCCCAGGCAGCGGCCTGGCTTTGGCTCTGGCGTACTATCACTATGGTTTGCGCTTAGATCCCAAGCATGTCCATCTTCACACCAACCTCGGAAGCTTGCTGAAGGACATCGGCCAGCTAGACCTAGCAATCCAGATGTATGAGCAGGCTGTGTCGTGCGACGGGACTTTCGATATTGCCCTAACGAACTTGGCCAACGCTGTCAAGGATAGAGGCCGCATCAACGATGCAATCACGTACTACAAACGCGCTGTAAGCTCCAACCCAGACTTTGCAGAAGCCGTCTGTGGTCTGTCCACGGCCTTGAACTCTGTTTGCGATTGGAGAGGTCGCGGCGGGGTCTTGCTTCAGTCTGGAAAATATGACCGATGGCACGTTGACGACAAGGGCCTCCTCCTTGATGCACGGTCCCTGGGACATGAGGGTGGCCTTACCAACCGCGTCGTTCGTATCATCGGTCGCCAACTGAGCGAAGCATCACATTGGGGTCGTGGTGTTCTCGAGGACAACATCATTGCCGCTTTTGCAAAGCAAATACGAGATCTCGGCCTAGCGGGATCGTTTCAGCCTGAGAAAGCATTAAAGGAATGGAGCAGGAAGCCATGGGAAGGCTCGCGTATCATTCGACTAGTGGAACGCGCAACTCGAGCAACACAATGGAAATGGTATCGCGATCGATATGTCTCCGGCACCGAAGCAGGTTCTCGGTACACACGGCTACGTTTGCCCAACGGTCTTACGGTACCCTCGGCACCGACCGTCCTTCCATTCCACACCTTTACCTCCCCTCTCTCGGCGAAGGACATTCGAGTTATATCCCAGCGGAATGGGATTCGAATATCGTGCTCGACATTGCGATTGCCATGGTTGCCATCCAAAGTCTACCCACCGCCTCCTCCACCTAATCCTCACTTGAACGTTGGCTACGTGTCATCAGACTTCAACAACCACCCTTTGGCTCATTTGTAAGCAACCTCGTCTTTGAATAGCTGTTCGAATTACTAACCGGATTTAAATAACAGGATGCAGTCTGTGTTTGGCTTTCACAATCCTCGACGTGCGCGTGCTTTTTGCTACGCTACAACGGCGAGTGATCGCTCTGTTCATCGACAGCAGATTGAGCGTGAAGCCCCTGTTTTCCGCGACGTCAGTAGCTGGCCGGCAGATAAGCTGGTACAGCAAATTGTCCGAGATGAAATTCACATTCTTATCAATCTCAACGGCTATACCAGGGGAGCACGCAACGAAATCTTCGCTGCGCGACCTGCCCCCGTTCAGATGTCCTTCATGGGGTTTGCCGGCACGCTAGGGGCCGAATGGTGCGACTACATTCTGGCGGACAGCACGGCCATCCCACCTGAGACACTGAGGCCTTGGCGGAAGAACGTTGAAGTGAAAGATGTGTTTTACGACGAAACCGAGGGCGACGGGGAGGGCTGGATGTACTCGGAGAACATCATATTTTGCCGTGACACGTTCTTCTGTTGTGATCACGCTCAGTCCTGTGATGCGGCAGAACGCCAAGTCACATGGGAACAAGAACAGAAGCGTCGCTGGAAGATGCGGAAAGAGCTCTTCCCTACTCTGGCTGACGATGCCATCATCATGGGGAACTTTAACCAACTGTACAAGGTTCGTCAAAGAAGCAGGATCTTGGTGGTTTCTATGAACTAATTCCAGTCAGATTGAACCTACAACTTTCAGGTCATGGTTGCGAATCCTGGCGCAGGTGCCAAAGGCGGTTCTATGGCTACTTCGGTTCCCGGAACTGGGAGAAGCCAATCTACGACGAACAGCAAAGGCTTGGGCTGGCACAGAGGTCGCCAGTCGTTTAGTCTTTACCGATGTTGCGCCGAAGAGCCAGCATATTGCGCGGGCTCGCGTCTGCGACCTGTTTCTCGACACACCAGAGTGCAATGCTCACACAACAGCAGCAGACGTTCTGTGGTCGAGCACGCCTCTCCTTACGCTTCCACGGTATCCATACAAGATGTGTTCTCGGATGGCGGCATCGATCCTGAAAGGGGCTCTCCCCAAATCAGGGGAAGGGCCAAGGACCGCGGCAGAATTAATAGCCGGAAGTGAGGAGGACTATGAGCAACGGGCGGTACAACTCGCTAGCGGTCTCATCTATACCATGTCGGGTAACGGATACGGAGAAGGGCATGGGCGCTTGGCCGAGATGCGCAAGTTGCTCTGGGATAGCAAGTGGCATTGCGGGCTCTTTAACACGCGACGATGGGTTGACGACGTCGAGACGGCGTATGAGGAGGCGTGGCGGCGATGGGTTGCCGGTGAAGGCGGAGACATTCATCTGTGAGTTGAGCGCAGCAATGAGGTTCTTGCGCCGATGAGACAGGGGGGCGAGAACAGAAGATGTGTCGGCTTGAACGATTTGAATGACGGGTAGGACACCCAAACGTGTAGACGAGACGGATCGGCAAGCCACAGTGTGGTAGGAAGGACTTTGTTAGGCTGGAGTCTGGCGCGTGTATTATTGTTTATTCGGTCTATGGAGGTGCTCTCGAGAAGGAGTGTGTTGTTAACGAGATCTAGAGATGGATCGATGGATCTGAGTGGAGAGCATGGCGGCCTCGTTGACGTGTCAAAGGGTGAACCAGTTGGTCGGTGTTTGGCCTGATTCTGGGACCGCGATTGCCTACCATCCAATTCGATACTGCGCCCGGTTATGATCAATTCTGGAGAATTGAGAGAGGTCTTGGTGGATAACAGCACACACACCTTTTCAACCTATTTATTTTCCATTTGCATTGGCGTCTCTAAGCTAATTACATTGTTTCTTGCCCATCTAGATATGACGAGTAGACGGAACAAAGCAGGTATGTGGACCGGACAAAACATCCATCATTCTCAAGCTACTCGGCAGACAGGCTTCGTATAACTTGAGGGCTGGCTTGGCTAGGCGTGTCTATCAAAGTCATGCATCAAGAAAGGTCTGCAGGCGGTAGGTCATGAATAAACCGCCACCACGCCCGTCAGCAGGCCCGTCGTTTTGGTCCAAACTGGGTTGACAGGCAACCAGCCCAGCCTGTTGGCTCCAGCTGTCAAAACCTGGCATCCATTCATCCACGTCCAGAGGGGGAGGGGCGTCTATCCGGTGGGTAAAGGAGTAGTCTCTGTCGACGATCGATTCGGCAGAGGTCTGCACTAATGCACGAGAAGGCCAGCATAGGCACAGTTGGTTCTGAACCCGAAATCCATCTTGTCTTTGGACAGACGCTGAAGGCGGCGAGGCCGCAGCTGAGAAAAGGGCAGCGAGCAGGGAAACTAGCAACGGAGCAGGGGAGGATGCGATGTTACTGGACGAGACAGGCAACAGACACAACAGCCGCCAGCAGAAGCCAGCTGAGCTGAGCTGAAAAACCGTTGCTTAGGCTCGCTTGGCGTGGCCTGGAAGGGTTTAGGGCCTTGAGGGAGGCCTGGCGCCACAACGGTTTTCTGCTTTTAGTGGCCGAGGGCGACTAAAGGAGGAAGGCTCCATTACCGCCGGGGCGGAGATGCAGACTATTGGCAGCATCATCATCTGGCCCGTCCGGTCCTTTCCCCTGCTTCGGTCCTAGCGCGAGCGCTCTGGGCGCTGTTGAATGTCGCTGGCCGAGGTAGTAGGCTCCCACTGGGATTGGCAACAACTGGTTATTCCTGCTAGACAACGGATATCCCTGTGTCGCCCTGCAAATAGGCTGCTGCCCGAGTCACTCTCAATCCCTCAATCCTGGCCTGGGACGAAGCCTAGTTGTGGAGAGAAACAGGAGACTAATTTGGCTGGGCTGTCACATCAGCAAGTCTCTTGTTTTCTATCCCTCCCCCCTCCGCGGGGAAGCCCACGTTTTGACAAGGGCCGTGATGGTCACCGCCCGCTATGGTAACGTCGGCGAGGGGAGCGAGTCAGATGTCATACTACAGTACGTAGCGAATCAATAGCTGCTCCTACCTTACGTAGTAGACCAGTAAAAAGTCGTCGAGGCAATGGGCTGGCGGCTGGAAAATATGACTTGTTCATTATTCCATGCCTGTGCGGTATGGTACTTATGCGTTGTTACCACAAAAGCGTGGTCTGATGTCCGAGCTCGACAGGCTCCCTGGTCAATCTTTGCCATTAAACGAGAGCGTTTTTTGTTTCGTTTCGTTTCCCGTCGTCCATCGTCATTTCTTAATCAGACCCGGCTCCGTCACGATCCCCAGGCCTGGGTCGGCTTGCTCCGCATCTGATTAGAACACCTATGGGCGAACAGACAAGTGACGTAGTCAGGAGAAGAGATGTGACAATGGTGCAGCAGTGCTTGTCGGGCGCAGCAGTGCTTGTCGGGCCTGGAGCCATGAAGTAGGACGCCAGGCACGCCAATGTCCAGCGCCGCATCGACATTTGGATGGACGTGAGGTATCCATACCCAGATTGTCTAGGCCCAGAGGCTTCTCAAGGTTAACCCTCTCAAGCTCTGTCCCGTCGGGTGTAGCATCGTGTCTGTCCTCACCGGCTAAACCAAGCAAGCGTTCCACGCTGATGGGCCATCGTCCATCGTGTGGTACCACGGCAAGGTGGAGTCAGGTCGGTGTGGTCACTGTTGCCTGAGGCTTGCAAGGAATCCAGGGTCCCATTCGAGTCCCCCGTCCTCCCGTCCACTCCCAAGTAGGTACAGTAGGTACCTTAGCCTTGCTTCAGTGGAAGTCGGACGGTGCCTGGATGGGGAGCTACAGGAGAGCGCAGTAACTTTGTTCTCAATATTTCCTACAACCATTCCAGCCAGATGCCGGGATCACAAAATCGAGAATATCCAAAGAGCACCAACGCAAGATGAGGCAGCCGAACAGATTCGGAGAACCCCAGCGTGCTTGCGTACCTGGGTACCTGGTATGCAAGCATGAGGTGCAAGCATGCACTGCCAGAAAGGACCGACGTGGAAGCGGAAGCACCTCCACCGATCAGCCGGGACCTCACCCTTGCTGACTACGCATCCGTCGTTCACTCCGACGATCCCAACCAGACGGCTCAGGACAGCAGCCACCCGTTGACGATGATCGCCTTACCTCAGACCCTGGTCCCGGCCACAACCCCCGCTAGCCGTCCCTGCAATGGCCCACGGCGCGCTGACGCTGAGGCGCTGACAGCGATGGTGACGGTGAAAGTGACGAAGCAGCCCTGCAACCCAAGCCTGGGCGTTGAAACAACTCGACTCGACTGCGTTGAGTCGCCATTGTCAATCACCTGTTTATGATATGCTTTAGCACCCGCCCATGACTTCTTGGGCTTGTCTTTGATCCTTTTCATACCTTGGGCTGAATAGAAGCTGATTGATATACGGCCGAGCAAGGCCCGCCATCACCCGCCTACTATCTGCTGTGTAAATTCAATTGACCAGGGTTAGATGACAATTGTCCCGTCCACGGACTCGCGGGCGGTTGGATTGACGGAACAAGAAAGGCAGCGGCGTCGCTGACGATACCATATCAAACTCTACTCTGCCAGCTCGTTTCCCGATGCGACTCGGGGTTGTCGAGAGCAGTTCAGAGGCTGGAATTGGAGGCAGACTCTGGTGGCTTGGATCGACGGTGAGGTCCGGCCAGGATGGGCCGACGATAGCATCTCTCGCCTTTATGGCCATGATGGCTGCGGGTGCCGGATTCAGACGACGGGCGATGCTCGTCGGTATCGTCTCACCACCACCGCGCAAGGCTCAAAGCCCAAGCAAGGCCAGAGGTGAAAGACCCAAGACCCAACACGCACTACCAGCTGCAGCTCAACATAACATGATTTCTGAAGAGAACAAAGGGAACGGCGACGGCCAAAGGCCAGAGGGCGACCGTGCAGGAGAGGCGCTTGCTACATAGAGGGCAGCTTAACTAACCAACTGAGACATCTGACGGGTGGTGGGAGGGCCTCCGGCTGCTAGGTTTCTGGAAACACCCGCGTTTCTGGTTCGCGCATTGGATGGTATGGTGTTCGTAGCCCATGCTCGAAGAGGGCCAAAGTCAGGGACCTTGTCGCACCGACTTGTCAGAGCTGCGGCTGCTCAGCAATCCACACCCGAGACTTCAAGGTCACAGCGGGTGTCACAGAGGACCAGCGTGCGGGCATGGCTGCTAAACGTATGTGTACTGTATGTGACCAACAACGTAGATGGATGTCACAAACCGACTCTGGACCGCCTCGTCAATCCTCCCGCATTGTCTCTTCTGTCTTGTTCAGACCCGCGGATACAGCAACCGCTTTCAGGATCAAAGGCTTCAGTTCCTGGCGGCGTTGACGGCCAAGAGGTGGCTCCAAAGAGGCTGTCCCGACGGATTGGATCCTGGCATTTGGAAGAGGCACTGGTCGACGGTCGATGGTCGACGGTCGAGGTCGAGGCAACCTGGGCGCCAGGTGATGGGCTCGTTGATACAGTACTACGTACAACCATCGCCGGCGGAGCGTACGTATCGCATCCGGCGAACGTTCAGCCAACCTTACCCACCCCACCCAGTCTTTCTCGAGAGTCCCGTCAAGTCAGTCAGTGTCGCTTTGACGGCGGTGGGTCGAGACACTCGCTCAACTGGATCCCGTTACCTTGTTTATGGCCCCTGTCCTTGACCTTACTGTACAC
>JAAVUK010001202.1:0-16285 GCA_014899095.1 Fusarium buxicola | reverse complement strand
CCTTGGGAAATCCAACTGTCACAATTACCCTTGGTCCCTCCTTTTTAAGGATGCTGCGTTATAAAATGTCGTGAGGCTGGAGTAATACCAACTCTGATCACCACAAGGAGCTAATTGGGTTGCACTATTGAGCGGCTATTGAGCGGATGCGATGACGGTCTATTAGAGGCGCCAACTTGCAACTAAAATTGCAACTAAAAGACCGCCTCCCGTGCAATAGTGTCGCGCGGGAGATGGACTGTGCACTTGTATGAAAGACTGCACATAGGATATGGCAGCAGTCGAGACTCACAGATTATCCGTGGACCTGGTGCGCGGTTCATCAAGCATGCTTTTATAAAACCGATCTAAGTTGCATTGGTATTACTGATCATAAAAAACTTTACAAGACGCTGTTAGCATTATCCAGCAGCGTTGTTGATTGATTTGAAATAAGTCAACCACCACATGACCCGAATGAAATTTCCAACGCAGAGGATGGCTCGCATTCATCCTGCTTTCAAACCAATGTAATGATTACAGGTGTGAGGCGACTCTCCAACTGGACGCTCAACCAACAATGAGAACCATCTTACGGTCCCAATAGGAAATCAAGAATCACAAGTTGCAAAACGGAAGTGTCTTTAGAAGCGGGAAAGAAGGCAGTCAACCTGAAAATCGCGTTCCTCGCAACAACTTTCTGTCCCGAGAGCCGTGGGATCGTCTTTCTCCAACGTCATAAGGCAATAGCCGCTCTGAAATGGAAACCATGTCGTGATCGGAGACTCTCACTGCACCATGCAAATTACTCTGGAACCAGCAGATCTGATGTCAATAATGGCCAAGGAATTCATTAGACAGTCTCATCGAAGTCGTCACAATAATATAGTTTACAAAGTTGTACCTGGCATTTGTTCTCGGCCACTCGCTTGCGCCAGGTTACTTCAAAAGATCTTTGTATGACGCCTGACATCGAATGAGAACAGCCAAATTTGGTCGGAACGACCGGATGAGACTGGACTGAGCCGCAAATGGCTAGACTGATCGTGCTTGGCATTCAGGACAGAGTGAACTCAGAATAAAGATAACTCTAAATGCCGATCTGGTGGAGGTGGATGCAGTCTAGACTACGAAGAGGCGCACGCGGTACCTGGCAGTTTGAGTCATTATTTGTTTTCCGTGGCACGGGGTGACGGGATGAACAATGCGTGGCGCGCGTGGCGCGCGTGGCTTACACGCTTCCGCTCTCAATTGTCACAACGACGCTGCTGGGATACCGACCCACCCAGCGATGGGCAATCTCTATCGCGATCTCTGCCGCGATCGGCTCGGCACGTTCCAGTCTCCAGCGTTATACCGCTTAGAGGCAAGTGTTGTCGAGTATGGACTAATCATGGCACGGCTCATGCAGGTCCATCCAGGGCGACATTTTTCGGACCTGACCACCAAGACAACCAACAGGCACGAAACAGGCGCGATCGCCACAGCGGCAACCCCAAAGCCTCCCGGAGCAACCTTTCAGCTCCTAGCTCAGTGACGACATTCCAAGATCATCCAGAACCTCCTGGTAATATGCGGAGGGAATGCGGACTGACGGGCGAGAACCACCTCGCGTGGTTACAGCCTCTTTTGGACTATGGGAACTCTAAAGAGGACGAAAACAGATAGGCGGATGCGTTGGTGTGGCCACTCGATAATACTTTGTGGTGATGCGGTGCATTGTTCATGTTCTTATAAACGACGGAGAAGCCTTGGGAATGAAAGATGAAAGTCTGGCATGGTTTTCTTTGAACACCGTCTAATTTCTAGCTAACTCTCGGTTGACAAGATGCGGTTGTCAACGGGGCTGTTGGCCTCTTCACTCATTCTTGCTGTCAAGGCACAGGATGTCGACGCTGCTGGCGATGCAGTGCTTCGAATTGCGACAATATTTCCCGAATCTCTAATCGCAAAGTCCTTGACCACCTTGGCTCCAGTCAACCTTGTCACGGCATTTCCCGAAACTCTCCTCGATAAATCACAGACTACCTTGGCTGGAGACCCTGCGACAGCTTTCCCCGAAACCCTACTCCCCTCCGGTGAAACGAGCTTGGGTGGGAACTCCGACAATGCGAATACATTTCCCCTTTCTATCCTCCCTCCCGGCGCAACAGGCTTGAACGGAGGCTCACCTCCCGGCCCTGGTCAAGCCTCGCCTGGACTACCCACGATTACGATCCCGCCATCTACCGATTACCCATATGAAAGAATTGTCAGGCCTTATACTGGCACCAGTGCGATCGCCTCCAATGCGGTTGTTACTATGGCACAGCCGAGTGGTACTCAACCTGGTACAATCGTCATTGAGGTCCCCTCTTCAGCTTTCTCTTCGTTCCGACCAGGAAAACCTGGCTCTCTGACGATTCCTCCTTCAGGGGATAATCGGCTTGTGACGGTTATTCAGGCATACCCAGGCCCTGCGTCATCACCGCCCAAGACCGTGACGATTCCGGCTCTGGGCACTGTCCCAGGAACCGTGATCATCCAAACGGCATGGCCCGAGACACCGAACACAGCTGCTGGTCCCGGATCAGTTGACTCGTCCAATGTCGTGATCATCCAGACATATACTGGCACAGAGGTCATTACACGTCCAGTACTTTCGACTGTTACTGCAGTTGCAGGGAGCCAGGGTACAGTGGTCATCCAGGTTCCTCCAGGAACTCAGGGTGGCGACCAGGCGGTTACAATCCCCCCGAGCGCAGATAGTCCCTTCACGACAATCGTCAGACAACATCAGGGACCTGTTCCGATCTCTACGCCAATCACCATTCTCATACCATCATCTGCAGGCCAGGCCGGAACCATCGTTATCGAGACGCCAGGTCCTCAGGGTGCATCGGCCAACAACGGAGAGCAGTCTGGTAATCAGCCCGGAGGACAGTCCGGCAACGAGCCAGTTGTTATCCCTCCGAGTGGAGACAGCCCATTTAGTACGATCCTGAGGCCGCATGCAGGGTCTGATGAGATTACTGAGCCCGTTACTTTCACTATTGCCCCAACGGGCACTGAGCCCGGCACTGTCATTATCGAAACCCCTGTTGTATCTGTGCCTATCGGGCAGAAGGTGGTTACGCTTCCATCTGACCCGGATAGTCCATTCTTGACAATCGTCAGAGGACATACCGGGTCTGATCAGATAACGGTTCCAACAACCATTACTGTCACGGGAGCACCAGGTCAACCTGGGACCATCATCATCGAGACTCCCAGCCCATCAGCTCAACCTGGGGGCGGGGAGATCACGATTCAACCAGGTACAGATGGGTCATTTGTCACTGTCATCAGAGGTCCTACTGGGACCGTTACTATTACGGTTCCCACAACTGTTACTGTCACGGGAGCACCAGGCCAGCCAGGGACTATTATCATCGAGACCCCAGCTCCGACAATCCCGCAGATAGCAACTCGGGCGAGCGATGAGCCGATCACCATTCCCACTGGCCCAGGTAGCCAATTTGTAACGATCTTCAGGCCCCATGTTGGAGACCCTATCACTACTCCTATCACGCTCACTCAGGGAGCGAATGGAGGCCAGCCTGGTACCATCATTATCGAGACCCCTGCCCCAACAAGTACTGTGCCAGGCAGTGAGCCTATCACCATTCCTGCGGGTGGTGATAGCCCTTACGTGACGATATACAGGCCACACAGCGGCTCTCCCATCTCTGCTCCTATCACTATCACTGTGCCACCGGCTGGAAATCAACCTGGGACCATCATCGTCGAGACCCCGGCTCCCACACTCGAGATTCCGAAAGGTCAGAATGTGCAAACCGAGTCTCAATCCGATGGTCAAGGTCAACAAATTACCATTCCTCCTGGTCCAAACAACCCCTACGTGACAATCTACATGCCGCACACCGGCTCGCCTATTACAGTGCCTATCACCATCACTCAATCTCCAACGAATGGGCAGCCAGGAACTGTGTTCATTGAGACTCCGACCGGACCAGTCCCAACGGATACAGTGACTCAGGTTGTGACTGTCATAGGGACTGAGGCCATTACTCTTCCTCCGGTGACAGCAGGCGGTTACGTCACAGTTTACAGGCCACATGTTGGCTCACCGATCACTACGCCTGTCACCGTTACAACTATAGCCCCATCAGGAGGGCAGCCCGGTACTGTCATCATCGAAACCCCGGCACCAGAGATTACTATCTCTCCGTCCACACCAGGCGGTACCGTGACGGTTTTTAGACCTAATACCGGCACTGATACCACGGAAACGGTGACAATCACACTGTCTGGATCAGGAACGCAACCAGGGACCGTTGTTATCCAGACACCGCCACCGGTAAGGGTAATTACAACTATGAGCCGGTCAGCGGCTCAAGCGACCACTGTCACCGGATCAGATGGCTACGTGACAGTGACCGGACAGTACACCGGGACTGAAATCATCACGGCTCCTATCACTGTCACTGTGCCTCCATCAGGAGGGCGACCTGGAACTGTTTATATCGAACAACCGCCACCAGTTAAAGTAGTTGCAACTTCTTCTACTGGGCAGGATGGTTACGTTACAGTTACTGAACAGTACACCGGGATTGACATCATCACGGCTCCTATCACTGTCACTGTGCCTCCGTCAGGAGGGCGACCTGGAACTGTTTATATCGAACAACCGCCACCAGTTAAAGTGGTTGTAACTTCTACTGGGCAGGATGGTTACGTGACAGTTACTGAAGAGTACACCGGGACTGAAATCATCACGGCTCCTATCACTGTCACTGTGCCTCCATCAGGAGGGCGACCTGGAACTGTTTATATTGAACAACCGCCACCAGTTAAAGTGGTTGCAACCACTGTCACTGGTTCAGACAATTACGTGACTATTTACACACCCTTTCCTGGCCCCGGCTCCATTACGGCCCCTATCACTATCATCCAGTCGCCATCGGGAGGACAGCCAGGGACTGTTCTCATCGAGACCCCTGTTCCGCAGAGCCCGACTCAAACTCAGCCAGCGACTCAGGCAACGACTTTCTCTGGTTCAGACGGATACGTCACGGTCTTTCTTCCCTATCCAGGCCCGGGTGTGATTACTGCCCCCGTCACTCGTACACAAGCTCCCTCAGGAGGCCAGCCTGGAACGGTGTTTATCACAACGCCTGTGCCGGTAATATCGACTCCGACTCAGCAAAATGTCCCAACAACTGTCTCTGGCATAAATGGGTACGTCACGGTTTATATTCCATACCCGGGACCTGGTGTAATCACCGCGCCTATCACCAGGACTCAATCTCCGTCTGGAGGCCAGCCTGGAACTGTGTTCATCGAGACCCCAGTTCCTCAGAGTGTACCTGTGACACAGCCGGGTGCGCCAACCACCACCTCACCTGGCTCAGAAGGCTACGTGACGATTTACACACCGTTCCCTGGCCCAGGTACAATCACAACACCTATCACTATCACGCAACCCCCATCTGGAGGCAAGCCTGGAACCGTAATTATCCAGACACCAGTGCCGCAGACTACTACGGGCTCTGAAAATTACGTGACGGTTTATAGGCCGTACCCGGGGCCTGGCACGATTACTGCGCCAATCACTCTGACTCAGGCTCCAAGTGGAGGACAACCTGGAACTATTTTCATTGAGACCCAGGTTTTGACGACTCCCGCTTCTACCACGGAATCGTCAACTCAGCAGTCGGGTGGGCCAATTACTATTCCTCCTGGCCCGACTGGCCCTTACGTGACGATCTATAGACCGTATCCCGGACCTGATAAGATTACGGCCCCTGTCACCATTACTCAGCCTCCTGCGAATGGGCAGCCAGGCACTGTCATCATTGAAACCCCGAACTCGGAGATCCAAACCCAAACTCAGACAGGACCAGTCACAGTTCCTACTGGGGCAGACAATCCATATGTGACAATCTACAAGCCATACCCTGGCCCTGGAAACATTGACAAGCCTATCACTATCACGCAGCCGCCAGTATCTGGTCGACCTGGCACTATCATTATTGAGACCCCGAGTCTGGAGGTCAATACCAAGTTCCAGCCAACCACCGCCCCTCCAGTCACAATTCCTTCTGGAAACGATGGTTACATCACAGTCTACAGACCACACACCGGTCCTCCAATTACTGCGCCTATTACTGTCACTACTATTGCACCATCAGGAGGACAGCCTGGCACAGTAATTATCGAGACCCCGGTGCCAGTGGAAACCACGAGCAGCCCGCCCGTCACAATTCCTCAGGGCCAAGATGGGTACGTGACAGTTTACCGACCGCATCCCGGACCGGGAATTATTACGGCCCCTGTTACCGTTACGACTATCGCTCCATCTGGAGGCCAGCCTGGTACCGTGATTATTGAGACACCAGCTCCAGTGGTTTCGACATCGAGTCAGTCGACTGAGGCTCAGACACCTACTCCTCCTACACCAGTCACAATCCCTGCCGATCAGGGCGGTTATGTGACAGTGTACAGGCCGTATCCAGGACCTGGCATGATCACGGCGCCCATTACAGTTGGAACTATTGCTCCCGCATCAGGTCGACCTGGCACAGTGATTATCGAGACCCCTGTACCGCAGACGCCGGCATCAGAGACTACTCTGCCCGCGCCTGTCACGGTCCCTCAGGGTCAAGATGGTTACATCACTGTCTTCAGACCTTATCCAGGACCTGGAGTTATCACGGCACCTCACACGCTCACAACCATTGCTCCATCTGGAGGTCAACCGGGCACAGTGATTATTGAGACACCCATCCCACAGACGACTCTTCCTCCACCAGTCACCGTTCCTGAAGATAGCAATGGCTACATTACTGTATTCAGACCTTTCCCTGGACCTGGATACATCACGGCACCCATCACCATCACTACGATAGCTCCATCAGGAGGGCAGCCGGGCACAGTCATTATTGAGACCCCAGTTCCTGAAACATCGGCACCGCAAACCACTACCCCCCCGCCGGTCACGGTCCCTGCGGGAGATGATGGTTATGTTACAGTCTTCCAACCGTACACTGGATCTGGTACTATCACGGCACCGATCACGGTCACTACCATAGCCCCATCGGGTGGACAGCCCGGAACTGTCATCATCCAAACGCCAGTCCCACAGACTCTGACTACGACTCAGGAGACTGGCAACTCGCCAGTTACGATTCCTCCTGGCCCTGAAAACTCATACGTCACAGTCTACAGACCTCACACTGGATCTGACGTGATCACAGCGCCTGTCACTGTCACTACAATAGCCCCGTCCGGCGGGCAGCCAGGGACGATTATCATCGAAACTCCTAGCCCAAAGCCTCCGGCTACACAGCCTGCGATCACAATTCCTCCCGGCCCAGACAGCACGTATGTCACAATTTACAGGCCCCATACTGGCCCTGATGTAATCACGGCGCCTATCACTGTCACTACGATAGCTCCGTCCGATGGGCAGCCAGGGACGATTATCATCGAAACTCCTGGCCCAGAGACTCCTGTTACACAGCCAGCGACTACTATTCCTTCCGGTCCGGATAGCACGTATGTCACAGTCTATAGACCTCATACTGGTCCCGATCAGATTGATGCGCCTATTACGATCACCACAATTGCCCCGTCCAACGGGCAACCGGGTACCGTCATCATTGAGACCCCCGGATTGGAGACTGGCGGTAAAATTGCCATTCCTCCGGTGACGCTGTCTCCTGGTCCAGAGGAAACGTACGTCACAGTGTACAGACCACACACTGGGGTTGACGTGATTACTGCACCTGTTACAATCACTACGATCGCCCCGTCAGGAGGGCAGCCAGGAACTGTTATCATTGAAACCCCCGTGCCAGAGTCCCCTATTCAGAATCCAACAGTGACACTCCCTCCTGGCCCTGACAACTCATATGTAACAGTCTTCAGGCCACATACTGGAATTGATACGATCACCGCGCCTGTCACTATCACAACTATCGCTCCGGCTAATGGTCAACCTGGCACTGTTATTATTGAGACCCCTGCTCAACCAGAGCCGACCTCCACGCTGGCTGGAGTAGTTCCACAGACAACGTCTCCTGCGCCCGCCGCTTCCTATATCACTATTTTCCGACCACACACCGGATCTGACTTGATTACGGCGCCAGTAACAGTCACAACTATTGAGCCAGCAGGCGACGAGCCGGGAACTGTAATCATCGAGACCCCAGATGCGCAGCTGCCTCCAGTGACAACGTCTTCTGGGCCTTCTGCTACCTATGTAACAGTCTACAGACCACACACAGGAACAGATAGAATCACAGCTCCCGTTACTGTTACGACTATTGATCCAGCAAATGGGCAGCCGGGCACTGTTATCATTGAAACCCCGGGTCAACAAGGGCCTCCGGTGACTTCCACTCCTCCCCCGGCCTCGTACATAACGATAACTAGACAACACACTGGGACAGACATTATCACGGGACCCGTTACTGTCACGACGATCCCGCCAGAAGGGGACCAACATGGCACGGTTATCATTGAAACTCCAGCTCCCATTCCGTCCTATGTTACAGTGTATCGACCACACACTGGAGCAGACCAGATTACAGCGCCGGTCACAATCACCACCATTGAGCCAACAGGCGACCAACCTGGTACGGTTATTATTGAAACACCGGGTCAAGCGCCTCCTGTGACTTCTACTCCTCCTCTAGCTTCCTATATAACAATCACAAGACCATACACTGGAGCAGACCTGATTACAGCACCCGTTACAGTTACAACTATCCCCCCTGATGGAGACCAACCTGGTACGGTCATCATTGAAACCCAAGCTCCAGCTCCTTCCTACGTCACGGTCTATCGGCCGCACACTGGAGCATATCAGATTACGGCGCCCGTTACCGTGACAACTATTGCTCCAGTAGGAGACGAGCCCGGAACGGTCCTCATTGAAACGCCAGGTGAAGCACCTCCTGTCACGTCAACCCACCCTGTCCCTTCGTATGTGACAGTCTATCGACAGCACACTGGAGCGGACCAGATTACGGCACCTGTTACCGCAACAACTATTGCTCCAGTAGGTGATGAGCCCGGAACAATCATCATCGAAACGCCAGGTCAAGCACCTTCTCCCACGTCAACCACCCCCCCTGCCCCTTCATATATCACAGTTTACCGACCGCATACTGGCGCAGACCGTATTACGGAACCAATCACTATTACGACGATTTCTCCAGAGGGAGACCAACCCGGGACAGTTATCATTGAGACACCCGGCCAAGAACCTCCTCTGACATCTACCCCTCTTGCTCCTTCATATGTTACTGTTTATCGGCCGCACACCGGTGTAGACGAGATCACAGCATCAGTGACCATCACGACTATTGAGCCAACAGGCGATCAGCCTGGTACGGTTATTATTGAGACCCCCAGGCAACAGCCTGCATTCACATCTTCAGGTCCTGCTCCTGATCCATCTTATGTCACAGTCTATCGACCTCATACAGGGTCAGATGAGATCACGGCACCAGTCACTATCACGACAATTGCCCCAGTGGGAGACGAACCAGGCACAGTCATCATCGAGACTCCTGGACAGCAACCTGCAGTGACATCTGCAGGTCCTGCTCCTGATCCATCTTATGTCACAGTCTATCAACCCCATACAGGGCCAGATGAGATCACGACACCTGTTACCGTCACAACTGTTCCACCAGAGGGTGACCAGCCAGGAACAGTTATTATCGAAACCCCGGGTCAACGGCCTCCAGTGACCTCTTCGCCTGCAACTTCCTATACCACAGTCTATCGGCCACACACCGGGACAGATCAAATCACGGGAGAAGTGACTATTACAACCATCCCGCCTGAAGGAGATCAACCTGGCACTGTTATCATTGAGACCCCGGGACCCGAGGTTGGAGGCAAGTTCAACAACCCACCAATTACGTTACCTCTTGGAGATGATTCGTACGTGACCGTCTTCAGACCGTATACAGGAACGTCGCAAATCACGGCACCTATCACAGTCACGACCATTTCTGCAGCAGGCGGCCAACCTGGTACGGTTATCATCGAGACCCCCGCCCCAGAGAGCCAGAGCTCAACTGGAAACCCTCCAATCACGTTACCGCCTGGAGATGACTCGTATGTGACCGTTTTTAGGCCATATACAGGCTCTGACGTGATTACTGCGCCGGTCACCATTACCACGATTGCCCCATCAGCTGGTCAACCTGGTACGGTTATCATTGAAACCCCAGCTCCGGAGAGCTCAGCTGGAAACCCTCCAGTGACACTTCCTCCAGGAGACGACTCGTATGTGACCGTTTTTAGGCCATATACAGGCTCTGACGTGATTACTGCGCCGGTCACTGTTACCACGATTGCCCCATCAGGAGGAGAGCCTGGAACTGTCATCATCGAGACTCCCGAGCCGCAGACACAGCCTCCCGCGGTGACGGTTCCCTCTGGCTCAGACGGTTATGTTACAGTCTTCAGACCCCACACAGGACCTGATGTTATCACCGCGCCGGTCACTATCACAACCATTGCCCCATCAGGCGGGCAACCCGGAACTGTTATCATCGAAACCCCGGTGCCCGAGACCGAGGCTCCTCTAGTAACGAGTGCACCTGAGGATGTTTCATACGTGACAATCTACAGGCCTTACACCGGGCCTGACCAGATCACCGCACCGGTCACCGTTACGACAATTGCTCCATCAAGAGGCCAGCCTGGAACTGTCATCATTGAGACTTTAACACTCCAGACTCAGACTGACGTATACGTGACAATCTACAGGCCATACACTGGCACTGAGTCAATTACTGCCCCAGTTACTGTCACAACCATTGCTCCAGTATCTGGAACAGGAACAGTCATTATCGAAACCACAGCACCGGAATCACAGGCTCCTCCAGTGACGATTCCTCCTAGTCCTGCAAGCCCAAACATTACTATCATCAGACCTTTCCCCGGACCCGGTTCGATTTTGCAGCCAATTACCAACTATGTTCCACCCAGCGCATCAGGTGAACCTGGAACTGTTATCATTGAGACCCCCATCCCTGAGAGTACGACTGACAACCAGCCTACGACAAACCCCGCGGTCACGATTCCTTCTAGTGATGATAGCCGCAACGTGACTATCATCAGGCCTTACCCTGGGCCTGGAACGATTTCGGCGCCCCTTACCAACTACGTGCCCCCAACTGCAACAGGAGAACCTGGTACCATCATCATTGAGACGCCGGTTCCGGAGACTGAGAGTCAAGCTCAGCCTGGTGATCAAGCTACAGCGAACCCGACAGTCACAATTCCATCAAGCCCTGAAAGCAGCAATGTGACGGTTATCCGCCCATATACCGGACCCGGCCAAATCACAGCTCCCATCACGAGCTACGAGCCGCCGGCGTCGGCAGGCGGACCGGGAACTGTCATCATTGAGACACCAGTTGAATCGGAGACACAGGACGTGCCAACAACGGCTCCGCCGGTTACCATCCCCCCTGGCCCCGGAAGTCCCAACGTCACTGTTATTCGGCAGTATCCTGGACCAGGCACGATAGAAGACTCCATCACCTCTTACGAGCCGCCAAGAGCCCCAGGAGAGCCGGGCACTGTTGTCATTGAGACCCCTGCTCCTATCACACAGGCTCAGCCTGAAGATCAGCCGACCACACAACCCCCGGTTACAATTCCACCTAGCCCTAACAGCCCCAACGTCACTGTGATCCGACAGTATCCGGGACCTGGAACCATCACAGATCCTATCACCTCGTACGAACCACCGAGTTCACCTGGAGGGCCAGGGACGGTCATCATCGAGACTCCTGCTCCAGAAACAGAGGTTCAAACCACGGATCAACGAACTACTCAACCCCCTGTCACAATCCCTCCGAGTCCAGGAAGTCCTAATGTGACCGTCATAAGACAGTATCCAGGCCCCGGGACGATTACGGATCCCATCACTTCTTACGAGCCGCCGAGTTCACCAGGAGAACCAGGAACTGTCGTTATTGAAACCCCAGCTCCTACTCCTGACGCTCAGGCAAGCCGCAACGTTACTGTCTTTACGGCCGCTCCTCCGGGTGTCAGAGTTGCTTTCACTACCTACGAGCCCCCACAAAGCTCGGGTGATCCTGGAACTATTCTCATTGAGACCCCGGGTCCGGAGACACAGTCCGATAATCCCACGGGTAGCAATGTTACCATCTACACAGCAGGTCCGGCATCTCTCACAGGTCCTTTCACAACCTATAACCCTCCAGGGACGCCAGGCGACCCTGGTACTGTTATTATCGAGACCCCAGGCCCGCAAACGGGAGATGGAGGCAGCAATGTCACTATCTATACTGCAGGTCCTGCTTCGCTGACAGGTCCTTTCACTACATACAATCCGCCCGGAACCCCGGGCGACCCTGGTACTGTTATTATCGAGACCCCAGGCCCGCAAACAGGAGATGGAGGCAGCAACGTTACCATTACTCGCCCGGGACCCAGTCCCTTCACAACCTACAGCCCGCCGGGAACACCAGGGGACCCTGGTACCGTCATCATTGAGACTCCAGGTCCTGGCAATGTCACTATTACTAGGCCCGGCCCGACTCCCTTCACCACCTATTCGCCGCCAGGCGCGACAGGTGATCCAGGAACTGTCATCATTGAGACGCCAGGCGCTGACAATGTCACGATTACTCGAGAAGGTCCTAGTTCGTTCACTACCTATTCTCCTCCAGGAGCGTCGGGCGACCCAGGTACCGTCATCATCGAGACTCCAGGCCAAAGCAATGTTACTGTCACGGAAGAAGGCCCTACTGAGATCACTGAGACGTTCACGACTTATGCGCCACCAGGAGCCCCTGGTGATCCAGGAACTATCATTATCGAAACTCCACGCGTGAAGCCTGCAGCTCAGCCAACCACAGACGCTCCAGTCACAATTCCTGCTCATCCTGGGAGCCCCAACGTCACTATCATTAGAGGTGGCCCTGGTAACGAGATACACACGCTTTATATTCCACCCGAAGGAGATCAGCCGGGAACCGTCATTATTGTCACACCAACCGAAACACCAACCGAAACACCAACCTCGGCGGCTCAGACTGACGACCAGCCAACAGCTGACCTACAGCCGACAAGTGAAGAGCTAGCAGCCACGATACCGCCCAGCTCTAATAGCCCAAATGTGACCATCATCAGGCCGTACCCCGGTCCAGGATCAATCACCGCTCCGGTAACCAGTTTTATTCCCCCGACATCGGATCAGCCTGGAACCGTTATTATCGAGACGCAACCCGAGACTCAGTCGGGAGACCAAACAACCGCAAACCCTGAGATTACTCTCCCCCCAAGCTCGACGAGCCCCAACGTCACTATCATCAGGCCGTATCCCGGACCAGGCTCAATTACAGAACCTGTGACAAGTTACATTCCGCCTGCATCTGCAGGCGAACCTGGAACCGTCATCATCGAGACGCAAACCACCGAGGTGGAAACCTCGAGTTCTGGTACGGAGTCACAAGTCCAGTCAACAACTGAATCTCCTGGCATTACGATCCCGACCCACGCAGGAAGTCCGGATGTGACTGTCATCAGACAGTATAACGGGCCTGGCGTCATCTCTGTGCCTGTTACTCGGTACATTTCGCCGACTGCTCCAGGTGAACCTGGAACTGTCCTCATTGAGACTCCGGCTCCTGAGACGACCTCCGAGACGGCAGACAGTCCAACAAGCCAGGAACAGACTACCATGACTGGGTCAGATATGGACTCTGCTACTCAGACACCAGAAACCGGCGGTATTCCGTTGGCACCAACAGCCTCCACCACTGCTGCAACTGATGATTCTTCTCTTGATGTTACAGGCACCGAGTCAATCTCGACAACGAACTTGCAACCAGTTTCGAGCAACTCTAACGCACTTACCATCACTCCAGATGACCAGCACGATCACGTCACCGTGGTTGAGCCTAATACCAAATACCCAGGCGTCACGGAGAATGTCACGCAAGTCATCGCCCCAACCGACGGAAATCCAGGAACGCACATCATCTACACGCCGGTCACAAGTACAACGAATCTCACTGGGTCAACCTCGGACCTACAGGATCTTACTGACTACGTCACGTTGTCTGACACCATTACAATTCCCGGTGATCCGTCTACACTCACCGGCAACAATACGGTTCCTGGAGCTAATGGTACTACCGGTGCTGAAACGAACGTCATCATCATTCCCCCATCTGGTACAGAGCCAGGAACCATCATCACTCATACGAGTGTATACTTGGATCAAGCATTGTCCCGGCATGCGAACGTCACCATTACCAGGCCAGGTCCCAGTGGTGTCACCACCGCGTTCACGACCTATGAGCCACCGGCAGACCCTACCGACCCCGGTACTGTCATCATTGAGACTCCAGACTATAACGTCACTATCACTAGAGCGGCCCCAGCCTCGATCACAACTACTTTCACAACCTATTCACCTCCAGCTTCCGCAGGCGACCCCGGTACCGTTATCGTTGAGACTCCCGATTATAACGTGACTATCACCAGGGAGGCGCCAGCCTCTGTCACAACTCTGTTTACGACCTATTCGCCCCCTGGCTCCCCTGGTGATCCAGGCACGGTTATCGTCGAGACCCCTAATGGCGATTACAATGTGACTATCACTCGGGCTGCCCCCGCTTCAATCACAACTACTTTCACGACCTACTCGCCACCAGGTTCAGCAGGCGACCCAGGCACGGTTATTATTGAGACCCCGGATTATAACGTGACTATTACTAGACAGGCGCCAGCTTCAATCACGACTCTATTTACAACCTACTCACCCCCAGGTTCCCCTGGTGATCCAGGCACGGTTATCGTCGAGACCCCTAACAACGACTATAACGTTACGATCACAAGAGCTGCCCCGGCCTCAATTACAAGTCTATTCACAACTTACTCGCCCCCGGGCTCCCCTGGCGACCCGGGAACCATCATCGTGGAGACCCCGAACAACGACTTTAACGTCACGATCACAAGAGCTGCGCCTCCTTCAGTAACTACGCCATTTACTACTTATTCACCCCCTAGCACACCAGGTGATCCCGGCACTGTTATCATTGAAACGCCTGACTACAATGTGACTATCACTAGACAGGCGCCAGCTTCAATCACAAGTCTATTTACAACCTACTCACCACCAGGTTCCCCTGGTGATCCAGGCACGGTTATCGTGGAGACCCCTAACAACGATTATAATGTCACGATCACAAGGGCTGCCCCGGCCTCTATCACAACTCCCTTTACCATGTACTCGCCACCAGGAACTCCAGGAGACCCTGGTACCGTCATTGTCGAAACGCCTGACTATAACGTCACTATTACTAGAGCCGCCCCTGTCTCAGTTACTACGCGGTTTACAACCTATTCGCCCCCTGGAGCACCAGGCGACCCTGGTACTATTATCATTGAGACGCCGGATTATAACGTGACCGTTACTAGAAGCGGTGCTAGCTCTATCACCACTCCTGTTACTACCTATGAGCCACCGGGCTCATCAGGTGATCCGGGAACTATTGTCATCATAGAACCAAACAATAGGGTGGTAGACGTACCTTCAACCACAGAAGAGTATCCGGTTGTTGAGACGACTTCCGCAGGAGAGTCAACCTCTGACTTGGATCAGCCAGCTGGCAACATCACTATATATAGGGCAGGCCCAAGAACACTCACCGGTCCTGTCACCTCCTATGATCCGCCCGCGACACGAGGAGCCAACGGCACGGTCATTATCGAAACACCAGGTCCAGCAACCCCATTCAATGTGACTATCACGGAAACTATCAGCACAATCACGGCGATTTTTACAACTTACTCGCCACCAGGTGCTTCAGATGATCCCGGTACTATCATCATTGAAATCCCCCCAGATCGCAATGTAACTATCACCGAGGAAGTCACTACAATTACGGCACCTTTCACAACCTATTCGCGGCCTGCAGCGTCTGGCGACCCCGGCACAGTTATCATTGAGTTACCCCCTAATCGCAACATAACTATCACCGAGGAGGTTAGCACAATTACGGCACCTTTCACTACCTACTCGCCACCTGGCGCTGCCGGGGATCCCGGTACAGTTATCGTTGAGTTACCCCCTAATCGCAACGTAACTATCACCACGGAGATAGCCACCCTGACGGCTCCTTATACAACCTACTCCCCACCTGGAGCTGCTGGTGACCCTGGCACAATTATTGTTGAGTTACCTCCTGATGGGAATGTGACGATCACCACCGTGGTTAGCACTTTGACGGCCCCGTACACAACCTATTCACCACCT
>JAAVUK010001196.1:0-23168 GCA_014899095.1 Fusarium buxicola | reverse complement strand
AACCAAGAACGTTCAAGGCTACACCCACCGCCGCCGCACCACCACCAACAACACGCCTACGCCGCATCCTAAACCCTTCCCCAAATCTTTCTCGCTCTCGATTCCATTCCCCACGGCTCTGCGGCCAGGCCACTTCGAGTGAGCGACACTGTAAGTATCGACTGCTGCTTGTTGGTTGAGTTTTGAAGTCTTTTCTCTCTGGTTGCTTGTCTTTGTGTGTAAGTCTCTTGTGTCGCTCCGCTTCATGAGTCGATTCGGCGGCGGTGGCGATTCGTTGCTCTATGCCATTGGCCTGCGCCGTCGTCTTCCCTCGTGCGATCGCTGGGCCTCGGAATCGCTGACCTCTTTTTCGTCCCAGACCATTCTTTCTGCGTGTTCTTCTTCGTCGAACATTCCGCATGGCTTGAAATCGAATCATTAATCAGCGCCCCCTCCTCCTTGCCCACCCAAGACGGCCTTTGGGTGTTCTTCTGCATCCGCTTCGGATCGTAGACTTGGGAAGAAAGGGCCCCAAACTCTTGCTGTCGCAATCGCCTCTCCAGATTAACGATGGGTGTTACTTCAAGAAAACCTCTCCCACTTCCCGCCCCTACCGAAACCGAGACCAACACCACGCCCACCGAGCTGACGGCGGATGTGGTGAACCCCGGCGACGACAACTCCTCCTACTCCATCCCCGAAGACGGAACTCCCGTCACAATTGCCACTCGTGGACACAAGTCCAGCAAATCCCAGACCTCGTTGCTCATCGAATACTTTGAAGGCGGCAAGCCTGCTTCTGGGTCAACAGGCGAGCGTCGTCCCAGCGTCCGCGTCCGTCTGACGCCATCCAAGAAAGGCCGCGCCGATCACCATCTCCAAGTCACAGAAACCAAGGGCAGTCGCAGCGCCTCTGTGACTCGACGGATACCTTTGGGTGACTCTGAATTTTTCGAGGGCGACGACGGCAACAGTATGAGCTCCTATGCTTCTGCGACCGAAGAGTCGAATGTGTCGAGAAATCCAATCGACATTGAGATTGATCGTAGCCATCGACGTCGACGACCAGCCAGCCCATTGATTCCTTCAGAGAATTATACTGTCAACACTGTCAACCCTTCAGAAATCTCAGCCATCCCATCCGATAGCTTCCTCGACGGTCCTGGGAACACCACGGACGTCAAGGGAAGCCTAGACAGTCCCACGGGAACCCGAGATATGGCAACCGCTGCTGGCGCCGGTGCACTTGCAGGCGCAGCCATGGATGAGCTCAAGAATCGCAAGAGCCGAACCAGAGACCGATCAAAGGTGTCCGAAAAGTCCGGGGAAAAGTCGACGTCCGATCGAAAGCGTCGGCCCAAGAGCAGAACGAGCAGTGTCACTGAGCGGACGGCCGACGATGTTAAATCCCATCGTCGTCGTTCTAGCAAGAGCCACCAGGAATCCAATGTGTCAGCTGCTGACTCGAGTGTCTTATCATCTAATTTATCTCCAAGTCATCGCTCCCACGCAACACATTCCACACGCTCAGACATTTCTAAGTCATCAATCAACAACCCCAAACTACTGGAGACTGTTGAAGATGCTATTCGCCGCTTAATTCTACCAGAGCTCAATGCTCTCAAGCGGGAGAACAGCAAAAGGGAGGGCCGCCGTGACTCCTTTACATCATCAGCAACATCTGTATCGAGGGATGAGTTTGCACCGGACCGCCGGCGGTCATCGGGTCAGCGTAGCGAGCAAAAAGATAGGCGCAACAGGGAGGCTCGTCATGTCCTTGACGCTAGCTCGGACCTCAGCATCAGTCATGAATCGGTCGACGACAGCTATCACTATAACAACGATCATGTTACACCCAAGCACAGCGGCGACCTGCTCAAGGCTGCCGCCGCTGGTGCTGCCGCTGCTGGTATTGGCTCGTCCCTTCTCTCAGACTCAACCCAAGGCGATCGAAAGCCCAGAGAGCGACGGCGGCGCAGAGCTGAGTCTGCCCGCAGTCGAAGCCTGGGACGTGACCAATATGCCAACGACTATGACGATGACCATTTGGTTCCTCAACCCCCCATGCCTCTAATGAGCGAGATTAACCCATCAGAAATGACTCGGACCTCTATTCGCTCTGCCGATACTGATCGGCCCCACTCCGCCAGTGAGGAGCTCACTCCTGTCCAACACGTTCCTGGTGGATACATTTCTGGGACTTCGACACCGACACCATCAGTAACTCCTGCGAACCTCGAGAGTACCCTGTCCACTCAACACGCCAATGTCTCCCACGGCGATTTGAATGCTTTACCACGCGGGAATAAGGAATATGTCGACGAGTACGAGATTGATGAGTTTGGACAAAAGGGCCCCATGGACCGAGATGCTCAGTATGACGACGACGAGGTTTCTGACCCCGATGATTATCCTGAGGGCGGATATGACAACTCTTACTTTGCTACTCAGGACGTCCCCCCGCCTCTGAAGTATGTCCCGTATCAAGCAGGCGCTCGAGGACTGAGTCCTATTCCCAGCGTCTCCGGCTACACCGAGGGAGGCAGCGAACATCAGCCTCGCAACTCCAGGAGCATGCACTCTACGAGCGACGCCTATTATGAACGGTCCGAAAATCCCCGCAACAGCCGGTCCACTGCTTCTTTGAACTCCCTTCGGCAGAGAGAACTTGATCAAATGTCCCCTCGAAGCTCTGGCCTTGATTATCGGAACACGACCTACACAGATGACAGCGAATTGGAGAAGGTTGCGTCTGGACAGGCGGTCCGTGGCATTGGTGCCAACCCTAACATTGTTCATCCGCCTCTGGGAGTAGAATCAGCCGTGGCGTCCTTGGTTGATGGCTCGATGCTCGATCAGTCCATCTTGAGCGGCTCTTACAACGACTATGGCGGTCCTCGGGATTCGAATTTGTCTTATGATGACCAGTCGAGGACTTATAGCAGCCGTGGTATGAGCCCTGACAAACAGTACATGGACAACAACAGCGAACTCGAGCCCGAAAGACATGCCACACCCAGCGCTCGATCTCATAACAAATCACAAGAGTTCTCTGAGTATGAGATCGATGAGCATGGCCGCAAGGTACCCCGAACAAAGTCTCCCACGGCTTCTGAAGTGGCCATTACAGCTGGTGCTGTTGCAGCCCTCAAGGCAGCCCAAGGCAGGAAGCAGGCGATTGCAGAGGACTCCGCAGACGAGGAGTACCAGCCTGCTGGTGTCTTCCGAAACAAGTCCTTCAAGGAGCGCACGCTGGAGGGCCATGAGCCCCGCAATACACCCGCCCACAGTATCGACCGCCTTTCTTACGACGAGCTCCCCAAGATGACCGCAAATGGCGTACCAGACTTCCATAATCCTATGCCTGAGTTTGGTTATGCGGACGATGATGTTCAAACGAACCCCTCGGTCGTTCAGGAGCGCCTGGATGGTGAATATCATAATGAAGTCTCATCTGGTCGGGCAACCCCCACCCCTCAAAACTTTGGCGACCAGCAACAGGAGAGTGTTCGCAGCAAGAGCGCGACGAGCAGCCGCGGTCTAGGTGCTGCGGGGGTTGCTGCCGCCGCCGCCGCCGGTATGGCCGCCGCCCATACTCACAGTCGTGAGCCCAGTCATGACCAAGATGAGTGGCAGCGGACATCTGATGACCGCAAGCGAGACACCCTAGTCACCAACCCCTACGAGGACGCCAGCCCTATTGCCAACCCTACCCTTAATGAAAACCTTCTCGGAGCTCGTGGTTATGATGCCCCATACAATACTGGAAGTCCCAGCTTTGGTCAGAAGTACGATGAGGGCTACATGTCGAACGGTAACAACAGGACTCCAGACATCCAGCCTCAGGGCAAGGCTCTTTCCCTGTCTGGATCTGGTAATGTCGGCGGCGACGACCCTTTCTATGCCCCCAAGGACCACGTTCGTCACCTCAGTGGTATGTCTCAGGGCATGGCCTCGCCCTTCTACGACGCTGCTACTGGCCAGGGAATCGATCGCATTGAGAACAAAGACATTGTCGCTCTCATGCAACATCTCATGGTTCGAGATGCCCAGCGCAGTGCCCGCGACACAGAGATCGTGGCCTTGCTCATGAATTCGGCTCTGGAGATGCGCTCCTCGTTGAGTGAATTGAAGAACCTGGTCCAGGACACTAGCGACGATGTCATCTTTGCTGGTGTGGAAAACACTGAAAAACTTCAGAGAGCGATCAACGGCCCGCGTCCATACCCTGGCGCCCGATCAATCCACAGCACTTCCCAGATTGACACTCTCAACGATGTCGCTGCCAAAAAGAACCTGTTCAAACGAGCGCTGCAGGGTCTCAGCACCAAGGGAACCAGCGACTTCAAGCGCATCGAGGAGATCCTCATGCAGATCCTGGGTGAAGTTGATGTGCTCAAGACTCAGACGGCTCACCCTGTTTCCACCAGCGGCGGACGCGGCCCTTCATTCGAGAACCTACAGCCCGAGGGTCAGTTTGAGCAAGATCGAGGTTATGAGCCCGAAGGCAACTCGACAATTACCCCTAGCCAATCGGGCCACCTCTCTCTGTCGCAGTCACGATCAAGGCTTGCCAACGAACGCAAGTTTTCCGACAATCGCATCAGCACCGTCGCCGAACATGAGGATGAATATGAATACGACCACCCCAGCCCAGCTGGTGAGCGGACTAACCCCAATCTCTTGACCCCAAGTCGATCTGGCTTCCAGCGCGGCAGCTCCGTTCCCCTGGACACGCCGCCTCAACCCTCTGGTGTTCCTCAGCCGTTGAGCAATGAGAACACCCCTCGCACGGAGAAGACAAAAAAGAAGTCTGGCTTGGCGGGCTGGTTCCCCAAGATTTCTAGATGGTCAGGGACGACTGCTTCCAGCGCGGGCAAGGGCAAGAAGGAAGTCAAGTATGACGATTACCCTCCTTCGCGATCTGGCTCTAGCATGGCCTCGTACAACGACGGGGAGGGCTACTACCACAATCCTAATGGTGAAGATAAGCTACACACAGGATTCTCGCAGCAGGATCTCAGGATGGGACCTACCGCCAGTGGAGCCAACCCAGCAGCTCCCCAGCGTGAGAACACCATGTCCCCTGGTGATGCGCCCAAGTACAAGGTTCATCGAAACTCGCTGAACCTGCAGCACCCTCAGCCTAGGCAGGGCCAGACGGAGCGATTCCGAAATGCTCTGGAGTTCTCCGCTCAGGAGTACAATGTCCCGATGACGCCGAGGTCGGCTGATTGGGGTGGTTCGGTATCGAGCTTGAACCAAGTGGCACAGAACACCAACAGATATAGCCAGGCATCCTCGGGAGGGGCAGCACGGGATCCAGAATACTGGACCACGTCCCCAACTGGGCCCCCAAGACCCCCCAAGGAGCCCATTGACCCCACGGGCAGCCCTTCGGCACAGACTCCACCAAAGAGCAATCGCATCTCCAAGCTGGCCAAGGGCAGCCCCCTGCAGCACCAGAGCGACGAGAGCGGATATGGAACGATGAGCGGGACTCACGCCAGTCATTACACGGGTAGCCCCAAGCCCGAGAACCGCAACTTGAACGCTGCTTTGGGCGTTCCTGCTCGACGACCCAGCGGGCCGCGAGCCATGACTCCCAAGAGCCCCGAAGAAGAAGCACGCAGACGCAAGCGAGGTATGTCTCAACAAATCATGTTCCATATGAGGTCCAAACTGACTCGAGAAGCAGACACATTCGGCAGTGTTGCCTCTCACAACACGGACGACACGGAGACGTTTTAGAAAGGGCTTCGCCGCGTCGACCGTCATTTGTGGGGATATTGATCTAGAATCAAAGAATGAAAAGGGATACCCAATTTCTCGACATAACCCTTTATCCTACCTACATATTCGGGCTCTCGTAGGGCCTCAGCTGTATGAACTTCTTGAAAACATTCATGACACGACCATCAAACGGACGACTTTACAAAGGAAATACTCGCCTATAGACCGCAGGAGGGGATGGCCAGCCGAACTAGCGGTGCGGCAACTTGCTGATCAGGAACATAATGACGAACAAGCACATTAGTTGTTGGAAAATATGAAAAAAAGAGAGGCAAGGCGTGGAGAGGAGGATCATTTTTGCATCAAGGGGCTTTTGCTTCAATTCTTGACGACGACATGACATGACTGTCCGGTTTCAGAGCGATACGTCAATGCTTTTTTTGGGGGGCATTTGGATTGGATTTTATGAAAGCAAGGGGAAGAGGGGCATATGGAATCTCGCGAGCGTATGTCGAGTTTTGCACGTGGGCATTCATCCAGTCAGATAGGTTTGGTTTAGTTGTAGCTGTGTGAGATAGATACCATATTGGTTGTAATTGGGGGAGGGTTTACGAGGAAGAAATTCAATTGACATGGACATTCTGATGGTGAAGACTTTGCTCTACCTTTGCCGTCATGCTTTTTTGTAGGAGGAAAGATTGAGAGAAGCCGTGCTCGCATAGCAGCGGCTGCAGATCTGGGAGTCCTTTCGGGGAGACTTGTACAACTCCGGCCCTCCAGACTCCGACGTCGGTGCAAGCCTGCTATGCTAATGCGGCTACTCGCAGCATCAAAAACCTATCAGAACCCTGATCTACATGTCAGCATCATAGGCCAGTATCCGTGTCTGTAGGGCCCTGAAATTCGGTTCTTGATCAATTTGAGCGCCTTTCCACCTTGACCGAGCTTCCAGAGCAATCAAGGTTATTTTATTACGTCGCGTGTCGTCTCGGAGCGCTTCCACAGCACGGGTCCGGCCTTTGGACTTATCGGCGCCGCGCCATCGGCTTTTATCGGCAGCGCCCCTTGTTCGTCGCCGGCCAGTCACTAGCAAGAAATGGCCGCTGCCGTTCGAGGCAAGGTAGTCATGGAGGAGGAAAATACTTCTGCGCCTACGCCGAAGCAGGAGAAGAAGTCGAGCGGTGGTCATGACTACAAGGGCTTCGTCGCAGGCGTCTTCAGCGGCATCGCCAAGCTCACAGTTGGCCATCCCTTCGATACTATCAAGGTTCGTCTGCAAACAACAGACTCAACGCGCTTCAGCGGCCCGCTGCAATGCGTCACGCAGACGGTCCGCCATGAGGGCTTCCGCGGTCTCTACAAGGGCGCCACCCCCCCTCTGGTGGGCTGGATGTTCATGGACTCGGTCATGCTGGGTTCTCTGACTGTCTACCGCCGTCTCCTCTCGGAGCACGTCTTCCACGTCCAGCCCGCGGGCACCGACGCCGTTGCATCCTCACCAGGGGCAGCGCCCGCGGGGAGGACATGTCTTCCGTCGTACGGGCACGGCATCGCGGGCATCATGGCCGGCGCGACGGTGAGCTTCATCGCGGCACCCGTCGAGCACGTCAAGGCTCGGCTGCAGATCCAGTACGCGGCCAACAAGGCCGACAGGCTGTACGCGGGCCCGATAGACTGCCTGCGCAAGATGTACACGCACCACGGCGTCCGGGGCATCTACCACGGCCTCTCGGCAACGCTCCTCTTCCGGTCCTTCTTCTTCTGCTGGTGGGGCAGCTACGACATCCTCTCCCGGCTCCTGCGCGACAAGACGAGCCTCAGCCTGCCCGTAGTGAATTTCTGGGCGGGCGGTCTCAGCGCGCAGATCTTTTGGCTCACGAGCTACCCGAGCGACGTGATCAAGCAGCGCATCATGACGGATCCGCTGGGCGGCAGCTTGGGAGACGGCGTCAGGAGGTTTCCCAGGTGGAAGGATGCGGCGGCGGCGGTTTACAGGGAGAGTGGGTGGAGGGGGTATTGGCGAGGCTTCGTGCCGTGCTTTTTGAGGGCGTTTCCGGCGAATGCCATGGCTCTGGTTGCCTTTGAGGGCGTCATGAGGGCGTTGCCATGAGCTCATATACCCCTGTACAGCCCTGGATCATCGCCGAGATACTGGCATCATTCACATAGACAAACACACAGCGAGTTCGGGAGAGACGAGAATGAAACACCACAAAGAGTGCCACACAAATGGCTGGGTCTATTGGCCGAGTCCTAAACTTTTCCCCGTCCCAATTCACCAACCCATTCCTGCGCCGTTGCAATGCAATCAATTCGTTTACTCGTCGTCCTCGTCAGCCTCGTCGTTGACCACGTTGAAGAACTTGAGCTCGTAAACACCTCGGGAGGTGGAGACGACGCGTAGCCAGTCACGGAGCTGCTGCTTCTTGAGGAACTTCTTGGTCCTGTCAAAGTTAGCGTCATGTCATGTGCAACTCAACTCGGGACTCGAGGATGAGCAGCGGGCACATACAGGTACTTGAGGTAGCGGCCAGACAGCTCGTTGTGGGCAATGATCTCGATCTTGCCCTCACCCTGCTGCTGGACAACGACGTCGTCGCCCAGGTTGTTGGTGCGGCCCTCGACCTTGATGCGGTCCTGGAGGAACTTCTCGAAAGCGGCGACGTCGAAGATCTTGTCGCTAGCAGGCTGAGAAGCATCGATGATGTACTATAGCGGCGTCTACGTTAGCGCTTATCCATCTTGGGCCAATTCTATTCTTGGATTCGCTCGCCGTCGTTGGGCATCGGGGGTCGTGTATCGTCGTCGTCAACGGGAATGGAATCGGATCGCTTCGAGCGTACCTTCTTGGTCTGCTTCTGGGCCTTGCCCGACTTCTTCTGTTGAGATGACCTTAGCCTACTGCATTTTCGTGGCGCCTCTCATGCGACGACGAGGACCAAAAGTGAGTCCCGCATTGTCGCAGAGGGGCCTACAGCAAAGCGGTGTCTGTCATGTACGTACTGCCTGAGGAGCCATTGCGAATGGGGATTTGGTTTGTGGTGTTTTTGGTTGGGGAAGAACGCAAAGAAGTCGAATCCTGCGCCTGGGGGGAGGAGAAAAGAGGTGTATTTGGAGGTTTGTGGTGATGGGTCTTGGACTGACTTTCCGGAATTTCTCGTGGGTTGAAATGGGGCCGACGATTAGGGCACGGATTAGGTAATCGAGCCGTGGGGGCTGCCACGACCGAGAAGTAGGAGCAAAATCATGTGATGTCGTTTCACCTGGGCTACCACCAGGGGTCAGCTCAACTCTAATGAGCCAATCATGGGCAATTATTACAAGGTCAGGGGATAGACCACGGGTCAGGTCAGCTTGTTGATAATTCATCAAGTTTGCTTCCGTCTGCTGCAGAATTCAATGGCCCTACAGCCTCAACTGACCCCTGTCGGTTCTCATGTACCGAGTACTTCACTCACACCATACAGTAGACATACAGTAGAGCACACTGGACTGTAAGCAAAAAGCTCTTTTATTTAGACCAAGATGGTCATCAGCCTTGCAAAGACGAATATCTTAGACACAGCATCATGGTCAACCCTCGCGTCTGTCCACGGCGTGTTTGCCCTCGGCGGGGTTGCCCTGCCATTTCACATTGTCGCCCGCCTTTAGGTACCTCCACGCATACCACTCCTTGCTGCCACGCGTGAGAACCACAGGCTCCTTGTCCTGGTTTTCCGGGTGCAGCACCGGGTCGAGCTTGGTCAGGTTGTCGCTGTACAGCAGATCGCGGTAGCTCATGTACAGTTCGATAATCTTCTTCCACTGCTTTTTGGTAGCAGCCGCCTTCTCCTCCTCCGTCATCTCGGCCTCCTCCTTTTCCTCTTCCTCACCCTCAGAGGAAGCCTCCTTTCGCTCAGAGGAAGCCTCCTTTGACTCGGCCTTGTGCTCCTTGGCCTTCTCAGGGGAAGTCTTGGTCTTCTTAGGGGAAGTCTCGGCCGTCTTGTTCTTCTTTTTCTTTTTCTCCTCCTCCTCCTCCTTCTTCTTCTCCTCCTTGGGGGAAGTCTTCTTCTCCTCTACTTCGGCATCCTTGGCTCCATGCTCGACTCCATGCTTGGCATGCTCGACTCTATGCTTGGCCGTCTCCTGGTTTGAACCTTCAACATGGTTCTTGTAGATCTTGCCGACAAAGTCGTAGACATGCTTCTCGTCCTGTTCATTCGAGGTAGGTGTGGTCTTCTCCTTGTCCTTCTTCTGGTCGCTCGCAGTCTTTTCCGGCTTGTGCACCTTGGGCATCTTCTTTTCCAGGCTGTTATGCGCCCTGATTATGCCATTTTCATTCGCGCCTTGCGTCTTAGGTCCAGATTGGCGGCTCAGCAGCCGCGTGGTCGTCGCCCCTGGGGCGGCTGTTGTAGTAGTACTCGTGGTAGAAGGCCGCCGCGTAAGGACAGAACCTGAAGGAGGAGGACGAGAAGTGACTGGATAACTGGTAGTAACCGAAGAACTAGCAGTAACCGAAGGACGAGCAGCAGCAATCGAAGGGCGGGTCGTGACCGAAGAACTAGTAGTAACCGAAGGACGAGCAGTAACCGAAGGACGAGCAGTGACTGAAGGAGGACCAGAGTCCAAAGAATCAGTGGCCGAGGGGGGGTTACGGGTAATGACAGGGAAAGTAGTCGTAACGACAGTAGTTCCAGTGGTCGTAGTGATAGTTGTGACGGCCCTCGTCCTCGTCCTCGGTCTGCTGGGGGGGAACCTCGGGTCGTACTCGTTCCCCTTTTTGCATGGCAAGGCAAGAGTTTGCCCAGCCAGGGCTCCTAGAAGAGCAAGAGAGAGGGGAAGACGGAGATGCATCTTGAAGCAGAAGATGGTTGAAGCAGAAGATGGTTGAAGCAGAAGATGGCTGAACCAGAATATGGTTGAACTGAACAAGTGGAGGTACTGGGGCAAGTATGGATCGAGGATAGGATCGAGGCTGCAGAGCCAGGACTCAGAACAGCAGGAGACCAGATGGCATGATTATATGCTCGACTTCAGTTTAGAGAGCCAGAGAGTGATTGACGCCGACTACGGCGGCATCTGGTTGAAGCTTTGTCAACACCACCGCCATACTTGGTCATGTTCAGAGTCTGGGCCTTCTCAAATACAAGACAGAGTTCAAGCATCGGGCCATGGCCTAACATGCCGATACAACAACAGTATGAGTGATTTTTGCGAGAGTCTCTTCCCACGCGACAGCTTCAGCTAATGAGCTCAAGCACTCCTTACAAGACAAGACGCCATGTACCTCTACGGCCCGAGGAGACGCCATGGGCACATTATCAAAACAAAACACGTATCGTAGAATAAACACATCCATCATAGTCAATTTCCATTGCAAGTTCATGGCGTCAAACATACATGTCGTCGTCCCAGGTAAACAGAATATCCTCTCAACAAACTCATCCCTATCGTCACACGTCGTACAACAAAACAAGCATTTCTCATCAAAATACAAAATCAGAATCAAAGGCAATCTGTCCTCTCGCCCATCACGCATTGCTCATCGCTCATCGCTCATCGCTCATGACCCACCAAACAGCTTCTTGAATGCACCTTTGATGCCCCCTGATTTCTTGTCATCCTCCTTGGCTTGCGCCTTGCGTCGCTCCTCGTGTCGCGCCTTGCGACGGGAGTCCTCCGTGTCCATTCTGACGTGCCGAGACGGCCTCTCTCTGTCCCTCTCCCTCTCCCGCTCTCGGTCTCTCGGCGACTCGGGAGCTGGCTCATCGCGTGTACGACGCGAGCGAGGACGCGGCTCGTCTGTGGATTGGCGAGCACGCCTGGGCCGCATTGTCGAAGAACGCTTAGGCGCGTCGGCGGGCGGGGATTCTCTTGCTCGCTCCCTGGCAGGCTCCACGAATGCAGGCTCCTCGCGCGGAGGAGGGCTATCACCTACAACCCCCTCCGAGTTCTTGACGTCAAAGAACTTCTTTTCAGGCGGAGCTGACTCGTCTCGGCCCGGCGGCGGGCGGTCCCTAGAGCTAGGTTCGTCATATCGTGGTCGCCCAGATTGGCTGTGCCGACGCGAGCGGCGATGTCTCCGCTCCGGATCAAGTTCTGGTTCCTTGCCCTTGCTCTCCTTTACCTCCCTGGGCACTTCTTGGGGGCGAGAAGGCTCGGGCTTTTGCTCGGGCTTTTTCTCGGCCTCCTTCTCTCGTGCCCGCCGCTCTGCCCGTTCCGCCTTGCGCTGGTCATGGGCAGCCTGCTCATCAGCCGTGCGGTGTCGGCGGCCAGAGCTTCCGGAACTACCATCGGCCGAGAAGCCACTGTCTCGCCGTGGAGTCCTGGGAGGCGTGCCTGGAGTGCCTGACCCGGCGCTATCGGGTCGGTGGCGGCGATGCGGATGAGAGCCGTGAGACGACCGTCTCCTGCGCTCTCGTCCTTCATCTTCACGGGGCAAACCACGGGACATGGGCTCTTCCACCACGCGAGATCCACGAGACCGTGGTTCCTCATCACGGCGGTAACCACGGGGTCTAACCTCTTCAGCACCGCCCAAGTCCCGGGTCGTGGCCTCGGGTGCACCGCGTGATCCACGAGATCGTGGTTCTTCTTCATCTCGGTGTCGGCGGGATCGGGACTCGTCTTCGCGGTGAGACCTACGGCGGCGACGACTCTCATCTTCATCTCGAGACCTGTGAGCCCGCTTCTCATCATCACCGCGGGACTTGCCGTCTTTGCCCTCCTCGTCACGGCTCTCACCGGAGCGATGGGAGTGATGTGAGTGTCGGCGCCTGCGATGTCTTTCTCTGTCTCTATCGCTGCGCGACGAGTCAGATTCCCTGCTCCTGTCGTCTGCAAACAAGTCAGCATCAGACTTGTGAAGTTCTTCAAGCTCATCCTCGAAGCTCTCCCGCGGTGTAGAAGAAACTGGGAAGTTATAATCGTTAGGCTTGGTTTTCATTCGATGTTCCAGATTAGGTAGGTCTCTGTCTTCATGGCGACCGACCAGCGACGGGCTGCCAGGAGGACTCAAGGCCTCGGCGGTCGCGTATATAACTACTGCAGCAGCCAATGTGTCCTCAACGCGCTGGATGGACATCTTGCGCTTCCGCCGTAGGGTATGATCTCGCTGTAATTTGATCATATCTGTGTCAGGTATCACGATGCCAGGGCTTGGCGACCTTTGGGTCTCATCCTCTGTAGCTGATGCAGCTGAAGCGGAGCCTGAATGAGCATCTCTCCTCCCAAGTCCCTCTTCAATCGTGGTAGTTGCATGTCTGAGGTCAGGGCGCACAGGGGCCTTAGAAGACTCGTCTTCGGCCTGGAAAGAACGAGATCTAGGGGCTGCATGCGCGGCTGCTCTTGAAGATTCGCCTTGGGTCTCGAAGGTACGATGCCTGAGTGGAGGACGCACGGGCACTCTGAACGGCTCGCCTTCAGTCTGAGGAGGATGAGGTCGCCGTGCAGGTCTTGCATCAGCCGCTCGACTTGCGACGGGAGTGAAGATGGGATCCTTGGTAAAGACTTCTGTTGTAGGACGAATCCTCAGTGACTTTCGAGGTCGCTGCTGTTGCGTCAAGAACGTGCGAGGGGGTTCTGCGCGAGAAGAGCGTGTAGAAGTCCGCTCTCCTTTTGCCTCCCGGCTGGCAGCAAGGCTTGGTCGCGAAGCAGAGCTGGGTTTCTTTGGGCTCCCTGGCGTAGTCTCAATCGCCTTGCCGTTATCTCGTGCGGGGATGTGCACCACTCTTGCGGGTTTGCGGGCTCCGGATTGAACGGCCTCCGTCGGCTTCGCCTCAATTGCTTGTGCCGGCATAGTCTCACTGATTTGTATTGGTTCTGAGCCTTGAGTATCATCCGTATCAGGAGTGTTGACGCTGTGCAACGTGCCGCTATCGGGAACATCTTGTTGAAGCTCCATTAGAGGCAGAGAGCGGTCCTCTTGATGAGAATCTTTAGCCACGTTGTTATCAGACATCGACTCGTCATCCTCTGAGCTACTGTTTTCAGAAGTATCTGACGCAGGCTTCTGTCGCACTTCGGGTCCATACAAGGGCTGAGACTCAGCTTGAGGTACGGGAGCGACCTGTGCAGGTGTCGTAGGCTTGACGATATCTGACATTTGCTCGTGCTTTTCTTCATGCACTTGTTCGTCTTCCTCTGAATCATCTACCAACGACTCAGCAGCTTGAGTTGTTCTCTGGGTTACGGACTGTTCAGTTTCCACAGGAGACACCACCTCGGACCGCGAACCAGAACTTATGCTTTCGGCTCTGGCATGTCGAACTTGTGGTAGCTCTTCTCCTGCCAAGGTGGTGTCGTCCACTGGTTTGTCCGTGATCGCTGAGGGAGCTGCTGATAGGAGGTCCTGACTAGCGGGTTTCTTTTCAACGCCCGCGAGAGACCATTGCTCAGAGACAGATATGCCATCTTCGCTCTCGTCATCAGTTGTATTTGGCTCTGGAGATTTGCAATCACTGTCGGCTTGGCTGAGTTCGGCAAGAGGTTGGTCTTTGACGGCTGCAGAGTCTGTATGCCTGTGATGATCATCTGAGGCAGTATCAGATGCGTCGCGCGCCACATATTCCGATTCATCCTCCGATTGCTCGGAATCGCTTGGAGTGCTTCTCAGAACATGAGAGGCAGCTGTGCCAACATCTGCCGATCTTTCGGATGAAAGCTTGTCTTCAACTGACGGAGCCACTTGTGGTTCACCAGCAGTCATTGGCTCGGCATGTTCTGGCTCATCACTAGCATCAGACAAGTCCGAGTCGGCGTGTTCGACTGTGACAATCGGCTGTGGCAAAGAAGTTTGTTGCTGACGCCTTGTCTGCCCCTCACCAGCTTCAGACTCGCTATCTGTGTCAGGGAGTGTAGTCGGTTCTTGCGGAATTGGCGGTTCAGCCGACTTAGCAGGTAGTTGCTCGGCGTCGGATTCGTCAGAGCCAGCAGTTGAGCCCCCGGGAACAATATCAGGATGGACCATTGACGGTTCCTCTGCAACGTCCAGCTTATGAGGCGCAGTCTCGGCCGCGGAATCGGGTGACGAGGGCCTATATGGGCCTTCTGATTCGTCATGCAATACGGCTCTGTTCTCAGCGGCAGTCGTGGGTTCGAGAAGAATTGTCTCCGGCACCAAGACTGGTAAGTCGGGGCTGGTCAGGGGCGAAGGCGGCTGTTCACCAGGTGATGCCTTGTTTTGAACATCCTCAGCTTCTACCTTTGGTGAGGCCGGCACAGACACGTCCAATTCCTGTACTTCCATGGCAGCATGCTCTTCAGCGGCGGAAACCTCATGTTGGGCAAAGCTCTCTGCAGCCGGCTCTGGAAGCTCAAGTGGGAGTGGTGAAATTTCGTCGCTCAATTGGTACCCATTGTGAACCTCTTCAGCCTCCAGAGTAGGAGAAGGCAGCTCCGAGGTCGCAGCCCTTGGCTCAAACTTCGGCGAACGTGCCTCGACGGGGTTCGTGATTTGGCCTGCAACAAGCCGATCCCCATCGAGAGGCTTCTCGGGTTGAGACACATCTTGTTTGTCACCAGGTGCGCTGATGTGAAGAGGCTTGGCGGTTGGCGATGGAGGCTCTGACTCAGAGTCGATTTCTCCAAGGTCCGAGACCTCTTCCAAAAGAGATTCGAACGGCTTCTGTTCCTCGACAGCGGGAGACCCTTCCACCTCCCGACTCAAGAGGTCTTGCATGCTGGGTCCGGTTGTTTGCTCAGGTTCAGAAGTATTCTTGGTCTTCTCATCTTCCAAGTCCTGAGAAGGCAATTCTGCAACGCCGGTAGCAGTAGAAGCTTCCAATGCCGGGCTCTCCTCGACAGTTTGAGGCTTGACTTCTGGTGGCTCGACATCCTCTGGTCCAGAATTGCCAGCATCGTCTTGGTCTTCAACTGACATGGTCTTTTGCTCCGACATCAAGCTTCCAACTGCGTCCACGGCTTCAAGTCGTGGCGAAGGCTTCCCGGTTGTTGGAAATAGGGCATCGACCGGGGGCTGAGCCTCTGCGGATTGTATGCTGAGAGCGTCGGAATCTTGAGAAGCTTCAGAAAGTTCAGTCTGATCTGTTCTTGTTTCGAGATCAGGGATGAGCGTCTTCGGCACCTGAGGCTCGGTATCAGGGTCAGAGGTGATCGCAGTTGATGTCTCGGCCGGAGCAAGAGCTGGCTCTTGGTCGTCGTTTTGCGAGGCAGGCGAAACGTCAAAACCAGATATTGGCGAGTGGGTTTCCATTTCCTCTGGCTGTGCATTGCCATCGTGAGCATCATCGGACACGTTGAGATGTGATATGGGCTCCTGGAGCTGCGCGGTCGCAGTTGGCTGTTTGAACTCAATGTTCACAGGCTCAGCAACCGCTTTTTCAACGACATCCGTCGATTGTTCTGTGACGCCATGCTCATGGGAAGTATCTGGTGCGGGGACTTGGGCGCTATCATTGGCCTCCATGGTGGATTGGATGTCAACCAAGTCGACGACGTCCTCGTCTGCAGCTGAATCTGACTGTTCAGGTGTATCTGGGGAAACATCTTTGGGGGCGTTGACAGCGGTTTCTTTGCTTTCTGGCGCTGTTTCTGAGGGTTCGCTCGGCAACTGCTCGATCGGTTGGCTAGTCGACTGCTCGGAGTCTTCACCACTTTCTTCGGTGAGCTTTGCCTCTGAAGGAGTTTCTGAGGCAACTTGTCCTTCAGCCACCTCTGATGCTTCGTCGTTGGACTTGTCTGCAGGAATTGGCAAAGCCTCCTCGCCATGTTTGAAAGGAACATCTTTGTCCAAAGTCTTCTTCTGAATCAAAGGTTCCTGAACGTCGCCTAGAATCTCGGCCTCTGATTCCAGGGGCGTGGTATCCTCTGCTGCTGGAATATTCGTACTCTGGCCCGAACTCGGCTCTTGTAACCCTGGCATCGTGATTTCTGTGATAGTGTGATCACCTTCTATGATAGACGGAGCAGGCGATTTCCTGTCAGCTCCATCATGCTCATCTGCTGCTACAGCCATGCGTGGCCGGCTCAGATCATGAGTGATGGGTTTGAGTCCTGTATTTTCCTCGTTGGGTGATATTTCTTGCTGTCCCTGGGTATCGTCTGAAAGTAGCTCCAAAACACCGTGATCCAACTCTTCATGTAACTCCGTAGAAACTCCCAAACGTTGCGGAAAATCAAAAGGGGTATCGTTTAATGAATGGCGTTCCTCACCTTTTTTCGCCTGCTTCTTATCGCCTGGAATCGGACCAAGAGTATCTTTACTCTCTTCTTCTTCCTTGGCCTTGGCCTCTTTCTCAGCTGCGGCTGCTTCGTCGTCCTTCTGCGCTTGAGGTTCGGGACCTGGTTCATCTTGGGGCTCGTCAGGCGATTTGGTAGCGGCGTCTTCTGGCTCCGGAGCTGGTGCTTCCTCATCAGGCTTGGCATCTTCTTCTGGTGCCGGAGGTCCCTGTTCAGTCGGTTTCTCGTCTGCCTCTGCTGTCGCAGGTATCTCTTCGACCGGTTTCGCCTCTTCCTCAGGGGCCTTCACGTCATCAGCTGGCTTCTCATCAGTGGGAGGTGCTTCTTCGGCCGGCGGCTCCTCGGGAGCAGCTTTGGCCGTATCCTCCGCTGTGGGAGCTTCTTCAGCAGGCTTGTCAGTCGCGGCGGTTTCCTGAGTCTCTTCTTGGGGAGCAGCGGGCGTTTCTTCGCCTTCGGCCGCGTCCTCGGCTGGTTTGGCATCTTCCTCGGGCTTATCCTGGGGGGCCGCAGTCTCTTCCTCTGGTTTGTCGTCAGCAGGTCTAGATTCTCCCTCTGACTTGGTTGTAGCCGCCGGTGCCTCGTCAGCCGGTTTCTCTTCGTCCGCTGGTGTCTCTTCAGCTGGCTTAGCCTCTTCCTCTAGCTTGACCTCAGCTGCGGGCGCTTCTGCAGCTGGCTCTTCGTCAGAGGGTTTGCTCTCCTCTTCTGACTTGTCCTCGAGCACAGATGCTTCCTCGGCTGGCTTCTCGGCTGGTTTCTCGTTAGAGGGTTTGGCTTCTTCCCCTGACTTGTCCTCAGCCGCAGTCGCCTCCTCAGCCGGCTCCTTATCAGAAGGCTTAGCTTCTTCCTCGGCTGGTTTCTCGTCAGAGGGTTTGGCTTCTTCCTCTGACTTATCCTCAGCCACAAGTGCTTCCTCAGCTAGCTCCTCGGCCGGCTTCTCGTCAGATGGTTTAGCTTCTTCCTCTGACTTGTCCACAGCCGCAGTCGCCTCCTCAGCCGGCTCCTCATCAGAAGGCTTGGCTTCTTCCCCTGACTTGTCGCCAGTCGCAGGTGCTTCCTCAACAGGCTCTTTATCAGAAGACTTAGCTTCCTCTTCTGACTTGTCCTCGGCTGCAGTCGCCTCCTCGGCTGGCTCCTTGTCAGAGGGTTCAGCTTCTTCGTCCAGCTTGTCCTCAGCCGCAGGTGCTTCCTCGGCAGGCTGTGCTTTGTCGTCCGAGGCAGATGTCTCTTCGCTCGGTTCATCCTCAGAAGGTTTTGACTCGCCCTCTGGTTTTTCTTCGGAAGCAGGTGCCTCTTCGACGGGTTTCTCATCTGCAGCCTCTTTCTCAGTGGCAGGCTCATCTGCTGGCTTTGTCTCTTCCTCGGGGACAACGGGTGTTTCGTCCAGTGTATCGTCCTCCTTGGCTGGAGCTACTATCTCTTCAAGTTTCATGTCATCAGTCTCAGGTAGTGCCTCTTGGGGGCTTTCAGGCTCCTTTGCTGGTTCAGGATCGGCTACAGTGGCGTCTTCCTTAGTTGTATCGCCCTCGGTAGTCGGCTCCGGCTCCTCATTTAGTTCAGCAATAGCATCCTTTGCCTCCTTCTCTGGGTCAGGGCCAGGGGTCTTGCCATCCTCTCCGTTGACTTGAGCGTTGACTTCGTCGGCATCAGGGGCTTCGGGCTCATAAGTATCGTCTAAAGGAGGGCTGTCCTTTTCCTCTGAGATTTCGATTGGCGCCTCCGGTTCGGCAGTTTTCTCGGCGAGCGGTTTGGGCGTGTCAGCGACATTAGGCTCAGGAGAATTATCGCCACCAGCATCACCCTTAGTGGAACTCGCCTCGGATGGCTTCTCCTCAGGGGGTTCTAACTTGGATTCGGCTGCGTCAGGCTTTTCTTCGGCAGCTTCTGGCTCCTCGGCTGACGGTTCAGCCTTCTTCTCCTCTGCTTCAGGCCCGTCTGCTGGCTTTTCGGTGTCGAGTTTATCATCGGCGTCAGCATCCTTGGCTTTCTCACCATCAAGCTTCTCTGCCAGGGTTTCGAGAGCAGCTGGTTCATCCGTAGCCTTTTCCTTTGATTCGGTTTTAGCAGGTTCGGGAGTCTCCTCTGCTGCCTCCTCAGTCTTTTCCGCCTCAACTAGTGCGGCTTCTTCCTTGGCAGTCTCTGTCGCTGGCTCCTTATCGGAAGCAGGGTCGTCTTTGGACGGTTCTGGCGTAGGTTCAGAAGGCTTCTCCTCGTCATCTGATGATGTGGCCTCATCAGGCACTGCCTTTGGTTCCTCTGACTCTGCCGCAGCTTTGTCGTCCTCAGCCTCTTCAGGCTCCTCGAACTTAGTTTCCGGCTCAGGAGCCTCAGCTGAATCCTCCTTCTCTGGTTCAGAAGTTGGCGCGGTTGCATCCGTCTCTTCTGGAGTTTCTTGGGTAGGATCATTGGGTTTCCCGTCGTCTACCTTTGCTGGCAAGTCCGGGGGCTCTTCCTCAGCTACTTCAACCTTCTCAGCTTCCTCACCATCGGCTGATTTAGGTTCCTCATCAACTTTGGCAGCGTCTTCTGGGTCCTCTGAGGGGGTTTCCTCCGAGGGTTGGGCATCCGGTGTTGCTTCAGCCAGGTCCGGCTTGGAATCCTCAGCAGCTAGTTTGCCGTCTTTGGCTTCGTTCTCAGAATCAGGGGTGTCGTTTTCTTCGGCTTCAGCGGGAGCGGGATCAGCATCAGCATCAGATTTTTCTTGGGGCTTGGCATCTTCAACAGCCAGCGAGGCATCAGGCGACCCACTTTCCTCGGCCTTCTCGTCGGAATCAGCAGCATCATCTTTGGTGGATTCCACTGCCGATTTTTCTTCACCAGGCTCAGCATCGGATTTGGCCTCTTCCGATTCCTCCTTTGCAGGAGCATCCTCAGCTGCTTGCTTCAGCTCTGACTCTGTTTCAGCTTCAGACTCGGCTACAGGCTGGGAGGGCTCGTCGCCATCTGCTTTGGCGGGTGCCTCGGAGGTCTCTTCGCCCTTGTCCTCGGGTTGTGCTGCTGGTCCAGCAGGAGTGTCGGCCTCAGACTCTAGAGAAGCGGAAGCGGCTGCATCCTTCTCCTCCTCAGCGTTATCTTTAGATGCTTCAGCCTCTGCCTCAGCAGCCTTGTCCTCATTCTCAGGCTGCTCGGTTGTCTTGGGCTCTTCTGCGGGCGGTTCTTGCGCAGCTGCTTCAGTAACTTCAAGAGCGGTTTTGGCAGGTTCGGCAGCGGGTTCGGCAGCGGGTTCAGCAGCGGGTTCAGCAGCGGGTTCAGCAGCGGGCTCGGGTTCGGGCGCGGACTGAGGCGTTTCGTTACCTCCCTTTCCTTTCTCTTTCTTCTTCTTCTTCTTTTTGCCCTTTTTAGAAGTGGCAGGCGTTGGAGTCTCGTCCTGAACTGAAGCACCAGTAGGCTTATCCGCCTCCAACGGCTTCGCCTCTCCTTCGGCCTTGCTATCTTCGGCCGGCTTCACTTCCTCAGCCGGCTTGTCATCGGCCGTCTTGTCCTCTTCAGGAGCCTGATCTTCCCCGGCCGGCAGCTCCTTGTCGGCCGAAGCGTCGTCCGTTGCAGCCGGCGTCGCTTCCTCAGCAGCCTTCTCCTCAGCGGGAGAGGTAGCCTTCTCGTCGTCTGGAGGGGACACCGCTTCCTTGGCCTTTTCTTCTGAGGGAGAAGGCTTGTCGTCTTCAGAAGGTTCTTTCTCCTCAGCAGGCATAGTAGCGGCTGGCTTCTCGTCTTCAGTAAGCTTGTCGTCTTCGACACCTTGATCATCCGCGGTAGGCTTGTCTTCTGTGTCGCTGGGCTTAGCTTCTTCAGCCTCTGTCTTGTCAACAGATTCTGTTGGCTCTGTTTCAGCAGGCTTCTCGGCTTCGGTGGGCTCCTTGTCGTCCGGGTTATCTTCTGCCACAGACTTCTCTTCTAATGCAACGGGATCCTCCTGAGCAGACTTGCTCTCTGCTGCGGCAGGCGTTTCCACTGCTTCAGACTGGTCTTCGCCCTCTTTCTCAGGGCTTACCTCTTCAGAGGTCTTATCTTCCGTTCCAGCAGACATCTCTGCTTCGGCAGGAGACTCCTCGGCAAGCTTGCTTTCTGCCTCAGTGGGCTTTTCTTCTGCTTCAGAAGGCTTCCCTGATTCACCGGCTTTCTCCTCTGGTTCGGCAGGTTTGTCCTCTGAATCAGAGACCTTGTCCTCCGATTCACAAGGCTTGTCTTCTGATGCAGCAGCCTCCTCCTGAGGACCCTTGTCGGCTTCTGCAGATGCCTCTTGTGTTTCGAGAGACTTCTCTTCTGATGCAGCAGCAGCAGTCTCCTCATCCGCAGATTTCTCTCCTTCGGGTTTGCCGTCTTCTACCTTGGTCTCTTCAGTAAAATCTTCAGGTTTGGCGTCGTCCGGGGATTTCTCAGCTTCGAGGGCTGCCTCTTCTGCAGGAGGTGGAGGTGAAGGCTCTTCTGCGGGCTTCTCCTCTTCTGACGTCTTGGCCTCGTCTGCAGGTGTCGCATCTTCAGCTGGAGCTGCTTCGTCCGCTGGAGGTGAGGCCTCGTCTGCAGGTTTGCTTTCCGCTTCGGGTTCGAGCGCCTTGTCCTTCCCGTCCTTTGGATCGGCCGGGACGCTCCTCTCCGCTTCCTCAGCGCCTTCAGCAGCCGGGAGTGGGTTAGGTGCATTGTCTTCAGATGGTTTTACGTCCTTTGACGAAGAATGTGAGTGTTTTGACTTGTGGTGGTGAGACTTTTCAGCTTTTGCAGTGGCCTTTTTTTCTTTCTCCTTCTCCTTCTCCTTCTCCTTCTCCTTCTTTTCCTTCTCTTCCTTCTCTTTCTTCTCTTTCTCCTTCTTCTTCTTCTTTTCCTTCTTGCTCAGTGGCTTCGTCTCAACAGGAGCTGCAGTCTCATCGTCACCACCACCGTCGTCCTTCTCGGTTGTTTCTTCCTTGGGAACCTCTGCCTCTTCGGGTTCCGCTGGCGTCTCTTCTGAGGCTGGAGGCTCTTCTGGGGTAGGGACTTGTTCCTCCTCAGCAGGAGTCTCCTCCATGGCAGGCGCTGCTTCTGAAGCGGAGGCCTCATCTTTGGTTGGTGTCTCCTCTTGTGCAGTGGATTCTTCTTTAGGGGGTTCTTCCTCCTCGGGCACCTTCTCCTTTGGAGCGTCTTCTGCGGGTATCTCCTTGGGTGTCTCTTCTGAGGCCGTCTCCTCTTTGGGCGCCTTCTCCTTGTCGGGTGTCTCGTCCTGAGCAAGAGCCTCTTCCTTGGCGGGTGTCTCTTCAGTGGGTGTCTCTTCTTTTGTCGATGTCTCTTCGACGGGTGTGTCTTCTTTGGGAGCCTCTTCCTTGGGTGGTTCTTCTGCCGCTGGCGTCTCTTCTTCAGCAACCTTCTCGTCGGTGGCTGGCGTCTCCTCCTTATCGGCTTTCTCTTCCGACTCGGCGTTGTCCTCCTTTGCGGCCGCTTCGGGCTCGTCAGTCTTCGTCTCTGCCTCCTCCTCTACCTTCTCCGCCTCCTTGCTCTCATCGGCAGGTGGAGGTGGGAGAACCGGTACAGGTAGAGGCTGAAGAGTTTTTGACTCTTTATCCTTCTTCTTACTCTTCTTGCCGGACGATGATGGTGCAGGCGGCTCATCCTCAACTTGAGGTTCTGGTGCTGGAGGTTCTGGTGCTGGAGGTTTTGGTGCCGGAGGCGGCACGAAAGAAGCTTCTGCTGCTGCCGCCGCCGCCTCAGCGGCAGCCTTTTCTTGTTGCCTCTTCAACTTTTTCCGCTCTTTTTTGTTCAAAGCCTGTGGTGGAGGTGAGGGCGCCTCCATGGGCACCCTCATGAGCGGTGGCGGCGGATACCGATCGCCGCCTATGAACGACTCAGCACAAAGTCATTAACCGCAAGATATCTTTTACTCACCTTGAGATTCATCCCTTTCAGGAGCATCCTCCGCGTCTGAGAATTCTGGTCTGGAGTATTGGACATTTGAGAAATCGGAGAACTGTACACGGCCCCAATCAACATTTGTCCTGCTACCGGGATAGTAATCGTAGCCGTAGCCGTAGCCGTAACTCATACTTTCTCTTCCTTGTCCGCAGACATTACGAAAAGTTCTAGGTTCAAAAACCCTGGGGAGCGAGTCTATTATCTTGCTCCTTGCAGATTCGCCAGTCAGGCGATCGGGCAGCTGCAGTAGGGCAGCCAAACGGACGTTAGATTTCTCTCAGACTCTGAAGGTTGTCAAGCCTCCTCTCCTACCTAGGAAGTACCTGTAGCCGTAGCCAGTACAAAATGGATATGGGTAGTATTCTAGTCTGTCGACGGCAATGGGGGGACAGATGGGGGTGGGC
>JAAVUK010001193.1:0-15626 GCA_014899095.1 Fusarium buxicola | reverse complement strand
TCCCCAGTCTCTCCAGTGTCCACCCCGGTCTGTCTCTCTCCCACAGCAAAAAAATTAAAGGGAACGAAAAAAAAAGCTGTACGTACAGTACTCCCCCAATAGAAGTCCCAGCAACGTCCCCCGGTCCCACGTCCCAGTCTCTAATCCCGGTCAAATCAATCACCAATGCCTGCCTGCTTCCCTGGTCATCCTCACCTTCATCCTGCCCTGCCCTCACCCACTCTGATGCTGTGTCGTTGTTCCTCCACGTCCTTCTGCCGCTCCAGGCTCCTCCTGACTTGAGATTGACAAGCTGGGTTGTATGGAAGACGGCGGAGTAGGTACATCCATTACAGGCGCAGGCACAGGCACGAGCACAGGTACAGGGCACACAGACTCTGACTCCGACACCTCATATAGGCACAGCCAGAAGATCAGAGCCCATCATTTCCTCGTGTCAAGTCAAATGGAACTCCGCACTCCTCGAGGGCACGCTCCAAATAAAGAAAAACACTCTTGGCTGGCAGTCCCTCCCGCCATAATTTCCCGGCCCCAGCCCAAGAATCAAGCCCAAACAGCCCAGCCAGCGCCGCATACAAGACGCTCCCGCTGCCCACGCACTCTCATCCAGCTTCTCCTCGACTAGCTATCTCTCTTGACATTAGCTTTCTCGAGTCTCGCCCGCCCGAGCGCGCCTAAAACGACGCCAACATACTTTGAAGCTTCTCTCTCCCTTGCCCGCCTTTTAGGGGGAATTGCCTTCTTACTTTTTTTCCTTGGTCTCCTATCTCGCAGAATTTGGCCTATTCTTTTCCCACCCACCTCGGCGAGCTACTTATTACTACCTGGACTCCCCCCTTCGCGCACCTAAACTATCTTTCTACCCCTCCCGCTCCACCACCAACTCTCCCATTGACAACCTACCTTTCGCCTTTCACTTTCTTGTCTTCCATAGCATCCGCTCTTTCAAAGAAACCTTCGACATCTCGACACCACAGGCGAAACCCGATTCACTTCTCCAACAGCATCACTCAGGTTCCTTCACTACATGCTCGAGAACGACGTCCAGCTTAATTGCAACTATCCAAGCATCTTGCGACACCCTGCGCTCACGACTCGTCGGCCAACTCTTTGCTGCGCTGACCTTTGGTGACTCAGCGACTCGCCTTTCGTAACCTCGACCCTCGAGCTTCTTGTTGAGCCTCTATTTCCCAGAGCCTGCGGCTCCTTTGAACACCTACCGATCACCATTCGAATTGCGTCGATTCGCTACTTAATCGCAAGTTTCATTGCAAACCGGCAGCTTGCGATTATCGCATCCAACAAGGACCCAGCGCAGGACGTTGTTGGTGTTGCCGTAATTCCCGGTTTACCGCGGTATTCGCGAACGCGTTTGCCAGGCTCCAAGTCGTGGCCCTTGACGGACACCTCTCCATTCTCTTCATCATCTGGACTTCTGAGCTCTGCGCTGTGCTGCAGTTCTCCTCCGCCTGCCAAAGACGAACTGGATCCAGCAACCCCGAGGCGGCCCTAAAAGAGTCACCTGCATATCCCACCATCTGCCAGCTCACCACGGTGCCGCGAACTTGGTCCATCACCGCGCCTCAGATCGGCCTTGACAAGACCTACCTAGTCTTCCGCGTGCTACTCGGCCTCTCTGCCCGCCGTGGTCCCCTCGGCAGCGCTTGAACCTTCCTCTGTCCCTGCATCTGCATCCATTACCTGAGGTTGACTCTGACCTGGTCCCCGGCACCCTTTCTGACGCTGGCTGCACCCCAGGTTGACAGCCGCTCCACGAGGGATCGGCTTCCGCAAGCCTCTTCCCCGCAATCCACGTCTCTTCTTGTTACCCCCAGGCTAGACGTTCCACCATGGCTCCCCATTCTGCCTGAGCTCTTATATATGTCAATGCAACCTTCGGATGCGACTTGTCTCGCTCTTGTAGTGCAAGCACCACTCTCAGCATAATCATGTCTCTCAGCTCAGACCTCGATCCGAAAAACACCTCAACTCCCTCTCTTTACAACCTACCCGACATGTCTTCATTAACACGCTCTCACCTTGGTCAGGTTCAGACGACCTTCCCGTCACGGTCACAACCAGTCCCCATCCCCATGTCGGCCATCAGTGCCTCGTCAGTTGCTTCAAACTCACAACAAGGCTCGCCACTCATGTCACCCGACACCCCCATCCTGACCACAAACTCCTCCATTCAGCCCTCGCCCGAGCCAATGCGAGGCCGAGAGGAGGAAGTGTTTCCTTCCAGCTTCCAGCTGCCTGAGTCTGTGCTGTCCCGCAAGATGAGCGCAAATTCACTGGGGCAAAGTCTGACGAGTAACCCTAGTGCAATGTCGGAAGCAGTCAGCAAGGACAAAGGAAATCTCATTCGGCGCTTTTCAAACCGAGCTCATCGCTTTACGAGTAGGAGAAGACCATCTTCTGCTGCCCCTGCCAGCCGTGATGGAAGTGTGGGCCCCAGTATCCTGAGGCGACGCAGCGACAGCAATACCACAGCGCCTCCTGAGAATAGCGCCTTGACCGACACAGACGAGGAGCAGGAAATTGTGCCGGATGACTCAATCTCGTTTGTTGGCCTCGACGGTGCTGTCTACACCTCCTCGGTCAACAGTACTCACGGCTCCATTAGCGGAAGTGCTGGCGCTATGGCTGGTCCTGTGCTCCCGGCCGAGCTCCGCAATGGATGCGCTGTTAGGAAAGTTTCTAGGAAAAGCCGCCCGAAAAGGATCAATCTTATTTACGAAACCGAGTCGAATAAGCTCTCATGGGACTCGACTCGCCCTCAAAAGTCACTCCATGTCGACGAGATCAGGGAGATTCGAACAGGATCTGACATCCAGCAGTACATCCTCGACTATGGAATGGCCGAGAAATCCGAGCAGTACTCGGATAACTGGTTCACCATCATCTACACAGTCCCCGAGAACTCGAAGACTAAATTCCTGCACATTGTTACCGACAACGCTAAGAGCTTGACGCTTTGGACAGATTTTTTAGATGCCATGTTGAGGTATCGACAGGAACTGATGACATCGTTGATGGCATTCAACGACCGGGCTATTGCCCAATACTGGCAGACCGAGATGGTCAAGGAGTTCGGTGACCGGCCTCGTGGCTCTGAGCAAGAGGAACTTGATATTGCCGGTGTCAAGCGCGTGTGCCAGAACCTTCACATCTACAGTTCCCAGGCGACACTCGAAGTCAACTTCCACCTGTCCGATTTCCGACGACGACAAAAGCTCAACTTTACCGAGTTCAAGGACTTTGTGCGACGCATGAAGCAAAGGACCGACGTTCAGCGAATCATCCGCAGCATCGCTACTAATCCCGAGTCTGGCCTCACCTTAACCGAGTTTCTAGCTTTCCTACGCGACGTTCAGAGCGAAGACGTTGATTCGAACCGAGCTGCTTGGGAGAAACTCTTCTTCCGGCTTTGTCGCCAGCACCGAAATGGCGAGCTCGACATTACGGAAAATGTCGAGATAATGTCGGAAGCCGCGTTTGTGGGCTTTTTGAGCTCTGAGGACAACGAGCCAATTGCCCCCGAGCCCCAGAACTACACCCTCGATCGCCCCATGAACGAGTACTTTATTTCGAGCTCCCACAACACTTACCTCCTCGGCCGACAAGTCGCTGGCCAATCTAGTGTCGAGGGCTATATTTCGGCTCTGGCCCGAGGCTGTCGCTGTGTCGAGGTCGATTGCTGGGATGGCTACAATGGCCAGCCCGAAGTTAACCACGGCCGCACCATGACGACCTCGATCAGCTTCAAGGAAGTCATGACAACCATCAATAAGTACGCGTTTGTCAAATCCAAGTTTCCGCTCTGGATCTCTCTGGAGGTCCACTGCAGCCCCAACCAACAGGCAACAATGGTGGAGATCATCAAGGACTGCTTCGGTTCAAGACTGGTAACGGAGACTCTCGAGGCGTTCCCGGACAAGCTTCCCTCGCCATCTGAGCTCATGGAACGTGTCCTCATCAAGGTTAAGAAACCTCAGATCAAGATCAAGGAAGAGCCCGTTGCCGTGGGGAACGACTTCAGGGGCCGACGACGAGGCAACAGCTTGAATTCCCCAATGATGCGACCGACTGTGCCCGATGGCGCTACCCTGGTGCCTTCACAGTCGCTTCCTCAGAGCCCGATGCTCACCCCAAGCCACTCATCGCGCAGGCTGGTCAGCAAGACCCGCGTCAACACGATCACTGAGGGTCAGGTCCAGGACTTGATGAGCAGCAGCACCAGCGACAACGAGAGCGCAGGCGAACAAGCATCCAAGAAAGCGCCCAACAAGACCGTCAAGGTCCTCGGCGACCTAGGCGTCTACTGTGCCGGCGTCAAGTTCTCCGGTTTCGACACTGCTGATGCGAAGAAGTATAACCATATCTTCTCCTTCATGGAGTCGAGCTTTGCCAAACACTCTCGCGCTAAGGAGCAGAAGATGGCCTTGGATATCCACAACATGCGTTACATGATGCGAGTGTATCCCGACCGAACCCGTATCACCTCGAACAACTTTGACCCCCTTCTCTACTGGCGCCGCGGTGTCCAGATGGCGGCACTCAACTGGCAGACGTTCGACCTTGGAATGCAGCTCAACCGCGCCATGTTCGATGGTGGCAAGGATTGCTCTGGCTACGTTCTCAAGCCTGCAGAGCTTCGGGACATCCAGGTTCTCCCGTATAACTCGGATATCGCAGAGGGCAAGAAGGAGCGTAGCGTCCTTTCGTTCAGCATTGATGTCATCTCGGCCCAGCAACTCATGCGACCTGCCAACCTCCCCACCAACAAGTCGATGGACCCCTACGTCGAGGTTGAGGTCTTCCATGCTAACGACAAGCGCGACAAGAAGGAGGCCGACTCCAACCTGGTGATCGAGCCTGACTCGCCTCTCAAGGTCCAAACCGAGGTCAGACGCGAAAACGGTTTCAACCCTATGTTTGACAAGCAGTTCAAGTTCAAGGTGACGACGAAGCACCCCGACCTGATATTTGTTCGATGGTCTGTCAAGCTCTCCAACGATGGCGAGAGCTACAATGATCGACCAGCCGTGGCCACCTACACCGCCAAGCTCACCAACCTGAAGCAAGGCTACCGAACCTTGCCGCTCCTCAACCACGCTGGCGACCAGTACCTGTTCTCCAAGCTCTTCTGCAAGATCAAGGTTGACTCGGTCGAGAAGATGTTGATTGACGCGCCTCGCCGTGTCCAGGACGGTAACAACCTGAAACGTCTTGGTGGCAAGGTCTTCAGCCGCATCAACACCAGCCCCAAAAGCACTATTGAAAAATCCAGCTCAGAGAAGACGAGCTTTGACAGCTGTTGATGATTTAGCGATTTCATCTGTACGAACATCTTGTACCATTTCTTGGACATATTATTACCTTTATTTTCTTGGATTCGATCGATACCGAGCGCGCCGAAGCTGCGTTTGGGACCGGCTGGAGTTTTGGTACTCGACGACGAATCCTGGGCGTTGTGTTTCCGGAGTTATAACTTTCGCTTTGATCCCGCATCTCTATTCCATGATCCCAAGAGGATCCTGGCGCGACAGGCGGTGGGATTTTTTATAGGGAATTGTGACACTACCATGGCCGGAACCACCCCTATTCTTCTTCAATTCTTTTCTTTTTCTTTATTCTTTGGGTTGAAGCGGTTCATCACCCATTTGAACAGTGCCATTTGGTACGCGACGATTTCCTTTGTCTAACCACGGCGCATGAAAAAAAAATTAAAGATGGACGAATACCCCCTTGAGCGTGAGCGGTGTTGGTCATTTTTGGGATTCTCTGTTTATTTTTGTGGGAAAGCAGTACGTGATACAGGACAAGGACTGGATGGGAACGAAAAGGAGTATGCATATACCACGCTTGGCCGTGTTTTGGGAGCGTCAAGGACTTAGCATTGCACTGGAAACGGAATCACGTATTATAGACTGGCACAAGGCAGGGAAACCAACCACTTGGGAATTCTGTTTTCTTGTTCTACTGAAAGCTCTTTTCTTGATTGTTCATATGCCGAGTCTCTGATTTGTCAAGCTGCCTCCAACGATGCACACCTGCACTGCACGACTGATATTGCATGGCAACAGCAGATGACAACAAACTGGGGAGACGAGCAGGAATAACAAACATGGAGAGACGACAGTGGAAACACGGAATCCTCCCTTGAGGCCTCTGGGACGAGGAGCATCTTTTTGGGGATCGACACGGGGAAATCACGATATACACATACCGGTGGCTCACGCTACAACAACACAACTGGGCCACCATTGGAGTCTGGTCTGGGCAGGAAAGGAAAGGAGGGCAGACGAGCCTCAGGGCGTTTGGATTCTTTGGCTATGGCGAAGAAAACAAGGGGGAAGAGAAGACAACCGATGACATGAATGAAATGAACTTTTGGCTATCCGTACCTAAGATGAAACCTCGGCTTGTGATGTCAAGACAAAATGCCCATGTTCAAATTCCTCGTACATGCCCCCCTGTTTCAAAATCAAAGAGTCTAATCTCCACCCCTCAACTCCTTATAAGTAGCTTTTAACTGGGCGTTAATTCTCTCAGGCCGGCATTTATCCCCCCCTTGACTCGAGAGCTCTGGCTGTGCACACGCCCCCTTGGCGATCCCCGTGTAGATCGGTGACGGGCTACTGGGAGGAGGGACCCTTGAGGGGGACCCCTGGAGCAAGAGTGTTGTTATGCGGGGAAACGAAACGTGCGAGTGTGCTCGGGTGTCTTTTGTGATGGCGGTGAGGATTGCAGATGGAGAGTATAAGCTCGTGGGGAAAGACTGCAGAAAGTCGGGGAACAACGTCATAGTGCTAAATCTATAGCTTGGGCGTCGGTACACTCACTGATAGCTGGTTTATCAGGCTCGAAAGGTCCCCTCAGTGGAACACCATCGCGAACATGTGTCTTGGCTTCCGAGATCCGGAGGCGGTCAAACGGGGGCCGAGTTGAGTTCCAAGGCAGTATGGCTTCTGATGATACCACGAGACAGGCGGTGGGTTGAGCCTGCTGTTTCAGTTGCGCAGATGAGGTCAGGAACATGAAACTCAGCTTAGCTGGCGATCTCGACGCATTGCGCTCGAGTTAGAGCCGCAGGCCAAGTAAGGAGACTCAAATAGTATTGGATATATTCATACATACACATCATCCCCGAAAGATTCCAAAACCCCCGGCCAGAACCAGAAAACCCCGGATTATGTAGTATCTGTACCGAACAAGAAAGTTATAGTTCAAAAAAATGGACAAAACTCCGCAGCTCATGACAAGCCCCTTTCATCACAAACATATCGAGGGTGCATACATACACCGCCCCCCCTTTTTTCATATCAAGGCTCGCTTCGCATATACAAATCCGCTTGCTCTTGATCTAGTCGACGCCCTCGTCCTGGAACCGCGGACTCTTGGCCCTCGTCTGGCTGTGGTTGCTCTGTGAACTTCCCTTGCGGAGCATGCCGCTTGCGCCGCCGCGGCCCCAGTTGCCGTTGGTAACGACCTCCATGGCGCGGTTTTCGGCGTCCTCGCGGCGCTGTGCCTCTGATGAAGACGGGTTTGGACTGAGCCTCTTGTCCTCTGTAGTGTTGTTGCCCGAGTCTAGGAGGTCGTCTTCGTCTTCGTCCAGATCCATGAGTTCATCCTCTAATGTTCGACCTCGAGGGCTGAGTCGCCGCATAGGCACGTCCTGCGTCGCGTCGGCATAGAGGTTTGGGTCTCGTCCAAGAACTCTGTCTGCTTTGCTCATCGGCCTTGCTCCTGCGAGCTGTGGACCAGGGCCAGGGCTAGGGGAGAAATGCCGTCCTGCACCGGTGGGTCGTTCGGGGATGTCGGGGATGGCGGGAACGTCCTCGGGTGCTCCCCAGCCGGCATTAACCTCGCGAAGTCGTTGTTGCTCGCGCTCGGCGCGGAGTCGATCCCGTGCTTCGATCCACGTGCTGCTCGCCTCCCATGACCAGCCGTCTCCGGTGGTGTTGCAGACGGGGAAGAACCACAGGGCCGGAGTTGGGCCAAAGAGGTGGCGCAGATTGCGTTTCCAGCCGAGGTTGAAAACGTTGGGGAGCTTTTCAGAGTCTTGCTCGTCAAGATACTCCTCGTAGCGCTTTTGCCGTTGCTCTCGCTCCCGCTGGGCGTATGAGAGCTGAACAGGATGGGAACCGTCGGGGGGATATGACCGGGGCAGCTCTTCCGTACGACGTTCCTCGCCCTCCTCAGGGCGCGTAATCCCGGGTAGAGCATTGGTGTGAAAGTCGACGAACTGCTGAGCAGCCTGGGGCACGCGATTGGCAGGGTTGTGAGCAGAGTTGTACGTCTTGCGCAACGGCGAAAGGTACCGCGTCTTCTCGAGGCACTCGATCGTAGTCTGGCCGCGGCTCGCCAGAAGAATATGCCAAGAAGTAAAAGCACCCACGACAAGCCCGATGATTCCGCTGATGACGCTCAGCATGATGAAGTTGACAGGCAGAAAAGTCTCGAGGTATTCCTGATCGGCAAGCGCCTCGTACCACACCCAGGAGCCACTGACGGCAAAGTCCCAGAAGCAGAAGATGGTGGTATATATGAGGAAGAGCAGGAAGGCCTTGTGGTTGCGCAGCCCGATGCAGGTTGCCAGCCAGGGACAGTGGTGGTCCATCTTGAGAACACATCGTCGGCAGGTCGAGCAGTGGTGGGCGCGATCGGGCTTGCGAGCCTGGCACTTTTTGCAGAAGCGAAACTCGCCGTTGCTCTTGACGGTGAAGGATGTAGCCTGCGGCGCATTCTGCGTGGGGAGGAGACCGTAGCCCATGTCGTTTGTCGTCGAGCCGGGGGGAGTGAAGACGGCGGTGGTGTAGCACCAGTTGAGCATGAGGTAGAGTGCAACGCCCACCATCGAGGAGCCAGTGCCTGTGAGTTATTCAAGTTAGCTTCCATTCGGGCATTGCTGAGCAGTCCATGTTCCTCGAGGCAAGACATGACATACCTATCCAACTGCTCTTCGTGCTAGCACTGCCAATATTGACCACCACCCACACGGCCCATGTCGTCAAGCCATACACAAAGCCCAAGGGGAAATATGTTGCAAACGTGCAGCACGCACGCTCCATCTTGCGCGCACATCTGCGAGCCGTCGCCATCGCCCTGGCCTGTTTGTCGGCACAAGGGCCTTCGCAGCGCTGAACCTTGTGCGAAAGGAGGGATTTCGTCTGCTTATCGTCCGCTCGTTCAATGGAGAATTGGTATCCGGTTTCAACGTTGTCTTGTCATGTCATTATCCGACTGAGAGCGAACAGGAAGGACAACGGTCGGCTCTGGGTGAAGTTGTCGTCGTTGTCGTCGTCGTCGTCGTCGTCGTCGTCGTCGTCGGGAGTTGCTCGACGGCGGCGAGGAGTGCGAGGTCGAGATACCAACGGGCTCTTTCGTTACCGAGAAACGGTATCGCTGGCCGTCACTGCTTAGGCGACTGGCCCAAAGGGGAACAAAATTATTATCGAATATGGCTTGGAACTGAAGTAAGCTGGCGGATTGCCTCGAAGTTAGGGTCCCCGATGGCTGTCAACCTGCTAAAGTTACGCGCTTAGTAAGGTCATCAGGGGCTGCTCCCGGGGCCGTGGGTTCCACATGGCTCCGCTCCGTCCGAGCGGCTTTCAACGGTGAAGAAGCTCCGCCTCAACAACGCGTGTATCAAATGACTTATGTAACATTCGGACTGCAAAATCACTGCACAGTAATAAATCCAGGGGACACAAATACTAGGTTAGACTTAATGGGCGACCCCTATAAGATGCATCGCTTATTTATTTTAGAGAGGTACTTCTCAACCCTCAATTGCCCAAGTTACCCAGTGCTAATTGCAAACTGCACGCATGGCTTAAAGCACGATGGCTTAAAGCACGATAGTGTCAAAGGGCAATCTCTACGAATTCAGCTTCAATTTACTGCTTTTATCAAATCCTTGAGACCCTTGCTAACTAATTCGGCTTGGCTTTTCCATTAGCCTAGCTCATAAGCAGCGACGCCTCAAAATCGATGAATGTACGAGTTTCGCTCCGTAACTCCGCCATTGTGAATCCATCAAAAAGTCTACCACGCGATGTTCGTTCCCTCCCATGGATCCCCTCCGCTCTCCTTGGGGTTGGCCTTGGGAGGATCCCGAGCCTCGTTGAAGCGAAAAGACTTGGACGTCTCGTACTTGACTGTCCCGTCATCGTGGCGTTTGAGCGAGACGTCAACCATTCCCGCGGTCAACTGGTCGAGGTAAGCATCATACGTGTCGGTGTCTCGAATTCGGCATCGGGAACCGTTTGAATCTGCGTGCTGTGTGATGGAGGCCAGCGAACCGAAGGTGTTCAGGCAGTATGGGCATCGGTACTTGGTCTGTGAGTGAGCTTCCGAGTTTAGGTGTCCGAGAAGATCACCTGGTTTATTAAAGGTTTTACTATCGATAGTCAGCACTTGAATTACATTACCTTCAAAGTAGATATATGCCACTTACCCGCAGCCAGTGACGGGGCATCCATACTTGTCGGTGTATCCTGAGTAGTACCGGGCCACATTGAAGCTGGGATGATCAGGGTGACGGGGATCCAGAGCTTCGAACAGAGCTCGAGTGCTTAGCGCAGTGGCCTCCTCAAGCTGCTCGTTCGTGGGTCTCTGTACCTTGGGCGCATCAGGAAACAAGTTTTCCCCCTTTGCCCAGTCGTTGGACGCACTGTTCTCTTTCTTGTCACTGTAACTGCTGGCACTTGGTGCAGAGAGTTCGGGGAACTTGTCCTTCTCAAACACAAACGAGTCGGCCTTACTCTCAATGTCCCAGTTACTACCACCGTAGGCAGATGGCATGTAGCTTTCGTAGTTTGCCTTGACTGGTTCATGAGTAAGAGCCTCGAGCTTGCGCGAGAACTCCATCTTCCGCTCTCGCCTTTCCTCGAGCATTGAGTTGTCCAGCCGTGGGCACTCCTTCTCAATGTGCGTCATAAGGCCACCAAGTCTGACGAAAGGGCCTTTGCCGCATCCTGGACATTCAAGGTTTTGCGCCTGAGGGTGATTCTAGTTGACGTTAGGTTCAGACGATGTTCTGCAGGGGAACAAATGCAGACTAACCTGTTGGATGTGCTTGATTTCGGCACCTTCAGTTTTGAAATCATCTCCGCAAAACTTGCAGTGGATATGCTTTCCCTTGCCGGCACGTCGCATATTTCCCTTGTGCTTCATGAGGTCCTCCCAGGTTGGGAAATGAAGATGGCATGGCTTGCACCAAAAAGTGCCGTCGGTCTGGTGACCCGACGGCATCGTGATTGCTTGTAGAAAGAGTTTGAGGTGATGATGGTAAGGATATTGTCGGGTCGAAGGTGGGAAGGAAAGGAGAAAGAGCAAGAGGGTACAGAACAGGAAAAGACGGGAAAAGCTAGGGACGAGGGGACGGCACCAAACAGAATTGTTGCTGATGCCAATAGCGGTTCTTGTTTGGTGATGGAATGTTTGGAAAGAGGAAAAAGAAGTGCACGACGAAGGAAGAAAAGGAGGAAAGATAAGCGATTGCCTGGGGGAAACAAACGAAATTTATAAACGAGGACGGTCACGGGCATCGCCAGAAGCTTCGAGCATGCATTTCGCCAGCTGTCCTACGATTTAGTCCTGAAAACTATAGACATTATTCAAAGTCTATGCATTATCGTACCCTAGGCAGTGAGTCGCGCTTGAGTTTGAGATGGCACATTGCAGGTGTTTTCCCCTTGTCTCCCCCCTTCTATCATCGGCTTCGGCTTCGTCTGGGGCATCTGAGGATGGATATACACTACACACTTGGCAAGGAACAGGGGTCACCAGGGGACTTGGAGAAAATTGCATGCCATGTGATATATCTCATGAACCAAACACAACAGAAAAGGAGCGATGGCTGATAAAACCACCTGTAAATTTCTCGGGCTGAGTCGCCGATTGTTAGAACGGTGGTTTCTGACTCTCTCATCACCTTTGGGTTGGCAAACAAAGTATATAATTCCAATGCACAGTTGTTTCACCCAATTCCAACAAAGCCTTGCCAATTATGAGTAAACTCTTAGCTAATTTGAAGCTATCTTTGTCCAAATCGCTGTAAGAGCCATCAAGTGTTAGCCCTCGTGCATCCTACTCTCATCCGTACGTGGTATCCCCGTCGACATCAACTTCAGTGCTTCTGCCAGGTATATCGCCGTCCTCATCATCCCCCGACTCATCATCGTCGTCGCCGCTCCCAGAATCCTCATTGCCCGACTCCATCTCACCGAGTAGCCGCGCCTCTTCATTCTGCGAGTCGACTGCCGACGACGGCTCCACCGTTCGTTTTGCCCCTGCATTGGGATCCCTAACTCGTACGCTGTAGCCCTTATGCTTATTCTTCTTGGTCGGCTGTCGTCCCCGCAGTTGCGTGAGCTCTTCGTCGGTGAGTCGAAGATTCGGCAAAGGGAGGTGGAACGTGGCCTGGTTCGACCGCACGGGCGTCTGGTCTCCCGTCTGCAACGTGATGGCAAAGTCGGCTCTGGTGAGGTGTCGATCGAATTGGATGGCGACGAGCTTCGTCTTCATGATGGCTTTGACTTTGGCCCAGAGTCCACCATGGTACCAACCGCTACTGGGATCCCACTCAGGGCGTATCGCAGCATTGTCCAGGAGTTCTTTCAGCAGCGGGTCAGTGATGTCGCACACCTGCCACACCTTGCCGTCGGTGTGAAAGGTCTCGCCGTCAAAAACGTGACTCTCTGAAAGCTCTTCGAGAAACTCTTTGAGAGGACCCATCTGGACTTTGCGTAATGACTTCCATGTTTGGCCTCTCTGGGCCCGCTTCTGCTTAGGAAGCTTAAACATGAGAGTTTGATAGACTCGATATTTGGGATCGGTTCGTGGATCAATGCCATAAGGAACCACCCCGTCTCTCCATGGGCCTCCCTTGAACTGGTAAGCCGCGTAGTTGAGATACTTTTTCAGTTCGTTCCAGTTCTTGAGCTTCCCTCCTAGGTGGTTAAGCAGGGACCGTCGTGTCCATACTGGCCGCGCTTCGAACGCCGCTTCTAGCTCGGCCATGATCTCTACCATTCGCGGATCAGTCATGTCAGGGGCAAGTTGAGGGCCAAATGGCGCAGGATCCTCGGCTCCGATGAAGTAGCCGACTTGCTTGACGGCCGTAGTATTGACCGTGCCGCCATCCTCGGTGGCTCGTACATACGGGTTCTGAGAATATTGATAGTTGAAGGGGAGGCTCATATGCGTAAACACGGGTGGCGGAAGAATGTCGACATTTGGGCCTCTGTCGGTGCCAGGGACAAACTTGAATTCTTTGATCTTGCCGACTGTTGCGCCGTCAGAATCAGTTCCAAGGGAGTAGTGAGAGAGGGCTGGAACCTACCATCGCCGGGGAGAACCTGGTCCACGTATCGTTGAGCAAACGAAGATTTGGACATGTCCCAGTAAAAGTCTGCCAGACCACGAAAACGATGTGTGTTTCTGACAACACCGACAGCCTCAACCTGGTACTTTTCGACATTATCTGCCATCTTTCGGCGTAACACCTTGGGGTCGTCTAGGCGCGCGTAGGATGAGACCTCGCCTTTTGCAGCTGGTTGGGCCTCAGCGTCGGTCACCTCGACATCTCCCTCCCATGGGCCATCGGTACCCCTTTTGCGCTTTCTGCCAGTTCTCTTAGGAACAGTGATTTTGAGAACCACGTTATGACTCCTGGCATTGTGGGACATGATGGGTTTGCAGAACGGGCTCTCCGGAGTCAGGTAGAATGGGATCGAGTTTCTACTTGTATCCATGACCTTTGAGTCCGTCAGCCAAGCTGTAAGGCTGTGTAAGCGGCGATGAAAGGGTCATATACATGTTGGAGATTAGGGACTCGGCCGAATGCTTTGACAGCACGGTCGACGTTTTCCACGACAGCAGGGATCTCGACAGCACCGAGCACGCGAGCAGGAACTGTATACCTAGGAGCTGCACCCGGAGGAGCAGGTCGGGATGGCTTGTCAACAAGAACGTTTTCGCGGTGTTGGATGTCGTCGGGGCTTTCGTAGCCATTCTCATCGAATGAATGCTCCATTTCACCTTTTTCGGTTGTAGTTCCGATTCGGCTAAAGAGACATATGAGAGCTTGCTTTGACGCTAGTTAAAGAAATGGTAACTCGTGCCCCAACTGATTCAATAACTCCTCCGGTGATTAGAGAAGCATAGCGTATGTAAGTTCTGCAGTCTGGTTCTCCAGCCTTTGGTGAAAAGTAGGTACTTTGAAGCCTTTGAAAGAGCACCAGAGCTAACCTAGTGCGGATTGATAATATATGCCAAGCAAGGAGATTAGCAGACAATGGCCAGGGCTGGCCACGTGGCTGAAATGTCTTGTCAATGGGATCCAATAAGACAGTGAGAAATTGAAGCTGTTATTGCCGTTGTAATCGATCCACGATGATTGTGACTTGACGTGATTCTCACCAGGTGGTTCAACTGTTGTTGTGGCTCAGCATCAGCTGAGTGTTCTTTCTGGAACGGCACTGAATATGAGGTGCGAAAGTCGACGCGTCAGACAGTGTTTTCTTCCTCATAAAGTTGCGGCTGAAGTGTCTGACTGAAAGTGTTCGTTCGTTGTGGCTGGAGAGATCCACATGCCGCCGGTGGACAAAAAGTACGGTAATGATTATCTATACCGCAAGGCTTAAGTTCAGGAGGAGAAGACCTAACTACTGTACCATAAGCCTTACAATAGTAGTCAGGTTTTTTCCCTCTTTGGATATCTTCATTATAAGTTCTTCTCGTCCCAAGCTTGTGTTGTATTAGAAGAGTTATGGCATAATTGGCCATTGCCGTGTTTTTGTCTCCCACTAGGAACGTGGTCTGTGCATCAATCAAGCTGATCCATGGTTTCGTCTCCTGGGTCGTTTATCACCCTCCAGATTCATATTCGCACAAGCCTGTCAATAGCACTGAGTTGAGGAGCCGGGGTAAAAGAGACCTTATAGAAACGCGTGTTATACCAGCTAATCTAAAACTGCCCATCTCGACCAAATTTTGAGGCATTTATTCCTTTACTAGGGGCTGTTCTGTTGCGACAAGCTGTTTGTATACTCCTCAGCAGCTGGAGTAAACTCGCACCCCAATGTGACAAGCGCACCTCAATAGAAATCACCGCAACTCACACCCGGTAACACTACGAACGGACTCACTTGACGCCCATGTTATTTCGGGAGGTCTATCTTAAAAAGAAGCCTTGCCGACTCGCAGAGCATCTCTATAGAGTCAATTACTTCACACAAGCAGTCTCCAACTAGAATAACCCTAAATTTAAAGGGTCAGGTGAACGAGAGGCACTGTGCAGAACCATGTTGCTTCTATGGCCGCATTTGCTGCACCTTACCAGCCCAGCCTCAGGCGCCTCGGGGTCCATTCAGGAGGGGCACATCCCCTAATGCGCCCTATGCAGCAGAAGCACCCGCCTGGTTTCGCCGCCCGTCCCGGCCCAGCTTAGTCCAGGCTCAGCCAGTGACAATGCTGAGGACAAAGGCATCCATTGTCAAGGGGAGCTCGTTAGCGATCTCCTAGTAATTTCGTATACGCACCCGTGGAGGACAGAAAACACAAGACTTGCTGAAGTGACAACCCAGCCGAACTAGTCTCGTGTTTTCTGTCCA